>JABXES010006200.1:0-26998 GCA_013375695.1 Dictyostelium brefeldianum
AATACCAGATGGAATATAAAAATGAACTTGATACATTCCCAATGTTGAATTCCAAATGAATGGTATTGGTTCATATGTATGAATATTTTGTGATACTCTATATGGTGTCAAAACAAAATATGGATAATTTAAATATTGATCTTTATCCATATTACTGAATTTCAAATATGCAGTATTCCAAACACCATTTGATTCTAAATTCATTGTTGATACACCAAATTTGAAATATGAAATTACCCAACTATTACCCATTTCTTTAACTGTTGTTGGAATTGAAATTAACTTTCTATCAAAATAATTACCACTATATAAATTTTGATATTCATTATAATTACCAGCTTGATCAAATACATAAAATTTATAAGATGCATCAATTGAATCAACTGGTAATTTAAATATTCTTTGATATGTTCCGTTACCATAAATAGTACCTTGTCTAAAATCTGCACATGTTATCAATGATGTCATTGATTCAGGATTTGATTTTTTACCCATTGAAATTTCTAAGAAACCTGATGTACCCTTTTCATATACTAAAGCAACAATTTGAAAATATCCATCATTTAATGTAATTATATTAAATACTAATAATTCAGGTGGTTGTATATCTTGTTGATATGCATTATTTATTCCATTAACAAGTGATTCTTGAAACATTTTAGTTTTAAATTTTCCAGCAGGTACACCAGTTGAAATAATAATTGTAAATTTAAACAATACACTTGAAGTTGGATAAGAAACACCATATGGAAATGTTGAAGTCAATAATGAACCATAACTTAAATTATCACTTGCATCATCGATATAATTTGTAATTGGTACATTGATTGAATCTGTACTTAAATCATTTGCTCTAAATTCAAATACAAAAATACCCGGCGTAATTGGGGCTTGTTGAGTTAATGCAAAGAAAAAACCTGTATTTTGAGTATAACCAGACGAAATCAAATATACAGGTGAGACTCTACCTGTTGTTGTTTGATTTGTTCCATAATTTAAATATGTATTAAATGAAGATTGTGTTGTAGTGTTGTAAAAAATAAATGGATTTAACCAAACTCTATTTGTTATATTTGTAATTGGATTATAAGCACCTTTGATAAGTGTTGAAAATGTTGTCATTCCATTTGAAGAATCTGTAAAATAATATTCCATTGGTAATCTAGTTGAAATATTAATTGTATTAAACAATAAATTATCAATTTCAATACTAACTGCATTTACTTTTGGTGGATATTCTTTAGAAATCATACCTGGTTGTGGTACAACAATATAATTTTTACCAGCAAATGGTGAATCAATTGAAACTTCAAGATTAATTGACCAACTTAATGGAATCGTTATAAATTTACAAGTACTTGTTAAATCAAAAGTTGGTTCTACCATAATCTTAACTGTATAAAAATCTTGACCTGCATACGCTGAAATTGAAGTAAATTTAATTTTACTTTGTAATACTGAAGTAATTGATAAACTTGGTAAATTTGATCTAACCCAATTATCAACTTTAAAAGTACCAACTAAATATAATCTATCTGCACTCATCATAAATCTAGTTGTTGTAATTGATGTTGGTATTGGTGGTTCTGTTGAATTAAGTTTAAGTATGTGTTAATATAATACATACTAATGAAATTATAATATATACACATACCTTCACAATAATAATTAAATGAATATGTTGAATCATATGTAATACTGGAAGTATTGACATTAAGGAATACAGGTGTAATAGTTATTGTACCCATTGCATCACCAGCAATCACACTTGAATTAAATTTAAATTTAAAAATAAGTGAATTATTATATGGACCATATAATGGAGCATCCATTGAAATAGCAATTAATGTACCACTACTAGGGTGAGCAGACAAACTTGTAAATGAATAACCACTTTGAAAATTATCAAGTCTTAAATACAAAATATAATTACATCCTGTTACTTTATCACCATATTGATTTAAATTTGATGAAATATCAGTGACTCTTGCATACGGTGTAGTGGTTTGTGTGTTATTACAATTTATAAAAAATATTGAAAATATAAAAAATAATATTATCAATTTATTTATATTCATTCTTTTATTATTTGAAATACATAATAATTATGTTGTTGAAAAATAAAAAAAAAGAAATCACAAATGTCACATGTGATAATGTAAGGACGTTTTATATTTTCATATATGAACTTTTTTTTTTAAATTTTCAGAACGTCCTAATTTTTACGAGCTTATGACAATAATTGCGGGTTATATTTAATGGATCAAATTTATTTAAAATGAATAAAAGTAAATGTGTTGATTTAACACGTAATGTTACATAATTTGGTCAATTCCCTAAATAAAAAAAGTATTAATTATTATTTTCTTTTGATTCTGATTGTGTATCTAATTGTTCACCACTTTCATTCTTTTGTTCTTCTTCATCTTTCTTTTCTTCATCTTTTTGTTGAGGTTGTTCATCTTGTTGAGGTTGTTGTTCTTCATCACCATAATTCCAAATAACATCTTCAGCATCAGGAACTTTTTCTAAAAATATTTGACCAGGGCAAATAGAATCAAATATTTTCTTTGCTTGACTAATTTGATATTCGTAATCAATTGTTTGACCATTTGGCGAATCTGAACAAACAAATATGTTATTTTTGTTACTACTATTTTCATTGTTGTCTGAACAATGAATTGATTCTACGAAATCAACAGTATAATTAAAATATGTACCCCATAATAATTTTGGTGATTTATCACTGTCACTACCAGCTAATAAAATTTCAACAGATTGTTTTAAATCATTTTCGGCAGTTGATGAATTATCAGTTGATAAAGTTGAAACATGAATCAATGATTTACCTTTACCATATGGAACACAAATTGTAGATAATTGTAATACATTTATAACATTTTTATTATTTCCAATTGAATTTGGTGGGATTGTAATAAATGATTGATCCAATGTATTTAAAATTCTTGATTCAATAATTCCAATAAATCTTGAACTTTAAGAAAATTTAAAACCTTATTAATATACAAAAACTTGTTTATATATGAGTTTTAATAACGTTTAGTTTACTTACTATGTTTTTTTAATTGATTTTGATTTTAAATTTGTTGTTGAATTTAAACTTGTTGATAAATATTTTGGGCTTGTTAATAAATATTTTGTTTTAATGGTTTGACCTTCAGTACATTTAATTGATTCAAGTAAACCGGAATCACTGTTGATTTGAATGGATTGAATGGAACGACCTAAAACATAAGTACCACCAAATACAGCACATAATCTACAGAATGCTTGAGGTATATCACCAACACCATAAAATGGTACGAGGAATGGTGATGAACCATAAACTAATAATGAAGAAGTATATAAAAATACAGATTCAATACCAACTTCCAATAGTACGCTATCTAAATCTTCATGTATCAATGATAAACCATACAATACAAATTGTTGAACCAATTCTGTAAATTGAAAACTTTTAATGTAATCTACAAAATATTTGTATTTTCCTTTCAATTGATCCAATGCTTTTTGTGATTTAACAGTGTCTTCTGTATCGTTTAATTCTTTAATTGATTCCATAAATTTCATAATTAATCTTTTCTCTTTCAAAGAGAATGTACTATCTTTGAAAATCGATCCTTTAGTTGATGGAATTTGATGGATTTTATTCTTTATGTATAGATAATTTTGATCCAATGATTTAAATTCCAAATATCTAGATGCTGATGATGATACTAATAATTTAACCAATGCTCCTCTTGCATATAATAATGTTGGTGCAATATCAATTGAAAACATTCTACCCAATTCTTCCAATGTCTTTTCTTTAACTTTATATATATTTGATTCTTCCTCTTCTTCTTCCTCTTCTTCATCTTCATCTTGTTGTTTTTCTATATTTTCTTTTTGTTCTTCAACTACTGTATCTGTTTTTTGTTCTTCTACTACTTTTTCTTCTTTATCTTCTTGTTTTTCATCTTCTACTTTTTCTTTCTCTTCTTTTTGTTCCTTCGCAATTTTAGTTTCTTCTACTTTTTCTTCTTCTTTTTCTTGTTCTTTTTCTTTTTTTTGTTGTTGTTGTTGTTGTTCTAATTTATTAATTAAAACGTTTGTAAAGTATGGTGGTAATAATTCATTTTCATTTATTGGTTCTTCTAATAGAGTATTAATTTGACCTAGATTGAATGATCCATCAAATCCACCATATGCTTCCTTTTTATCTAAATGTAATACTGATTTACCTGCTCTTGCTAATGCACTGTAATTTTAAAAACTATCAATATTAACATTGATATGACAAAAATCATCGAACGTCAATATAATGGTTTCTAATAATTACCCTGCTACCAATGATTCAACAAGACCTGTACCTAAAATAACACAATCAAATGTATCATTATCTAACCAGTTCTCTTGACCTGGTAATCTTGTTTTTTCTTGTTCCATACTTATATAATGTATATGTCGTTATGTCTAATATATTAAAATTAAAAAAAAACAAAAAAAAAAACAAAATTTTATAGAACAAAAAAAAAAAAATAAAAAAAAATAAAAATTTTAAACTCTCAAACCACGTTATCAATTATTTTTACAATATTTCAATGAAATATATTATCAATATTTATTAATTTATAGCTTTGGATCCGATTCTATCCAATCTAGTGACTTGGAAATTGCCTTTCTCCATTCAATGAAAAAAAAATGTTCGTTATTTGATGATTTATAGCTTTGGATCCGATTCTATCCAATCTAGTGACTTGGAAATTGCCTTTCTCCATTCTCTAATCTTAAGGATCTTAGTCTCTTGTAATAACAAAGGATTAAATGTTTCACCAATTTTAAATTTCATAGATTCTTTCCATACTCCAACTGCAATACCAGCAGCAAAAGCAGCACCAAAACAAGTTGTTTCCAATGAAGTTGGTTTAATAACTGGTAATCCTAATATATCAGATTGAATTTGTAATAGTAAATTATTTTTAGCCATACCACCATCAACACGAAGTTCAACTAATTTATCACCAGAATCTAATTGCATTGCTTCTAATACTTCATATGTTTGTAAACAAGTTGATTCCAATACTGAACGTGCAATATGAGCACGATTAGTATGATGTGTTAATCCAACCATTACACCACGTGCATCGTCACGCCAATATGGTGCAAATAATCCTGAAAATGCTGGTACAAAATACATTCCACCAGTGTTTTCAACTGAACGTGCAAGATCTTCAATTTCTTGTGAACTTTTTGCAATACCAATATTATCAATTAACCAACGTACACCTGATCCTGCCACAGCAACACCACCTTCCAATGCATAAATTACAGGTTGATCTTTACCCAATTGATAACAAACTGTAGTGAGTAACCCATTACGCGAATCAACTATATCACTACCAGTATTATATAATAAAAAACATCCTGTACCATACGTGTTTTTAGCTTGTCCTTTTTCAAAACACATTTGACCAACCATTGCTGCTTGTTGATCACCTAAAACCCCTGCTATAGGTATACCTTGTAATGGTCCTTCTTCAATATATCCATATATTTCCGATGAACTATGTATAGTTGGTAATATTTCTATTGGTACTTCTAAAAAATCACATAATTCCTTATCCCATTGTAATGTATGTAAATTCATCAACATTGTTCTACTTGCATTTGTTACATCTGTTATATGTGATTTACCTTTAGTTAAATTCCATACTATCCAACTATCAATTGTACCCATTTTACAATCACCCCTCTTATGTGTATCTCTAACCAATTCACTATTATTAAATAACCATTTTAATTTAACACCACTAAAATATGAACTTAATGGTAACCCACACTTTTTTCTAAGATAATTTTTGCTTTCTAATTGTTGTGTTGCTGTAGTCGGTGTAGTTTTTTCACTTGTATTACCATTACCAATTAATTTCTTTGCTTTATTATTAAAGTAAGAAACTAAATCTAATGTACGAGTATCACACCAAACTATTGCATTATTTAAAGGTTCACTTGTTACTTTATCCCACACTATAGTTGTTTCTCTTTGATTTGTTATACCAATTGCTTTAATATCTTGTTTTGTTCCGAAATCTTTTTCATAATATTCTTTCATTACAACTTCAATACATTTATTTATAGATTCTAATATTTCTTTACCATCATGTTCAACCCATCTGAAAGAAGAACCATTACAGTAAGTAAATTAATAATAATTATTAGTTACAATACTAAACTACTACCTACCCAGGATGAGGATGATGTTGAGTTAATAATATTTGATGTGATAATACAATATCACCATTATTATCAAATAGAATGAATCTAGTACTACTTGTACCTTGATCAATTGCTCCTATATATGGTTTCATAAAATTACTATTATAACTACTATAAAACCTTTGGTGATGATTATGATTATTAATAAATATATTTATTGTTTTCTTATTAATATTTTTTATAGTGTGTTTGAATAAAAATCGATACATTAATATACTAATAATAAAATAGGTGCTCCTATTCAGATTTTTTTATTTTTTTTGAAATTTTAATTTTTCACCAGAAAAATTAATTTTATTTATTTTAATTTTTTATAAATACAATTAATGGGGTTGATTTTATTTCATTCCTCTCATTCCATTTCTTTATCATCATAATGTAAATCATATGCTGGATGTTTTTTAACTATCCATTTTGTTTTCATTTGGGAAATTGAATTTAAATCAAATTTCATTAATGGTGAATTTGGATTATTATAATTTTGATTGGATTTCAAACTTGTTGAAAAATTTATTGATTTTAAAGATCCTAATAAAGAAATAATTATAATAAGTATGAATTATTAAAAAAAATAAAAAAAAGAAATTTAACACATACCTAATATTGTCATTTTTTATAAATAAATATTAAATTGTTAACTTGTCAAATTTTAATTTATAGTTTTAAAAATATATTGTTTTAAACATGAAATAAAATTTGTTAAAAAATTATTAATTATTTAAATAATCAAAAAAGAAATATTTTTTTGTAAAATAAATTTTGTGTTTTTTAATTAATCTTTGAAATTATAGTGTGTTTATGAGAGTGTGAGTGAGTTAAGCGTGTATTTAAAACAATATACTTTTTTTTATTCTTATTTTCCACTAGTGGTACACATAATTTAATTATTACTTTATTTTTCAATTTTATTCTTTTTTCTATTTTTGTATTAAATAATTTTTATCATGTGTTTATGTGTATAGTATAACACATATATGAGTGTGAGGTATTTTAATTCAAATTCATGTTATAAATTTCAAAAAAATAAAATAAAAATATCAATCTAAAACCACACACTAACACATATAATTAATAATATCCAATATTTTTTAAACTCACATAAAAAATTCATTTTAGGTAATGTTATAATATCTAGATATATGTTGTGTGATTGTTTATATATTTAGAGTTTGAACCAAAGCTATGATATCACACTCACAATAATAAAAATAAATTATTTCGAAATATTGTTACTTGTGATTGTTAATTTGTGTAAAGGTAGTTTATAATGTTTGTTCATTTCAGGATATGTAATAATATTATAATAATAATCTTTGATTTATATAGTAATAGTTACATATGTAGATATTACAACTACTACTATATATGTATTACACGTTATAATTTTGTACAACTTTAAATAATATGATCGTGATAACTATCATATGATTATTTTATTTTTATATTATATATTTACATTTTCAAATTAAATTATTTTAAGAAAGTAGAAAAATAGTCTACTGCCGAACCAAAAGAAGTATCTGTTTTTAATATATGTAATTCTATGATATCATTTAAAATATATTAATATATTAACTTGTTGTATTATGGTTATGTTGTTAAAAAACTTACTAATATGTCTATCAAATTTATCTAAACAATAATTTGTATTTTCAAATGTATCGATAAATTCACCACAATCTCTACAACTACCAGTTAAAACATCCATTATTGAAGGTGTTTGATCAAAATATTTATTAAACCATTGATAATCATCATTATAATACATTTTACCTTCTACCTTTTTAGGTTTTTCATTATTTTGAATTAACTTTTTATCAGTTGGTGAATGTGTTTCTATTGTAAATGAATGCAATTAGTATATTGAATTAAAACTTGTATTTTAATGCAAACATTGTACATACTTGAATGTTTAACAAATTCATCCAACTCATATCTACTCTTTGAATATGTTGCAAACATTGCACCACATTTATTACATGATCCTGTTACACAATTAATCTCACTTGTTTTAATTTTATTAAAATGATCGTGAAACCAAAACCCATCATCTGCATAATATTTCTTTTTATCTTCTAAACTGTATTCCATTGTAAATGTGTTATATATATGTGCGTATATTAAAAAAAATGATGAAAAATGAAAAAAAAAAAAAATGAAAAAAAGTTGTATACAAAAATAGAAATAAAAAAGAAATTGATATTTATGCGCACATTTCCATTGTAAATTAAAAATAGAATTAAAAGAAATAAAGATATTTAAATCCACACACACAGTTTTAAAATTAATTATAATTTATTTCCTCAAATTTTAAAAAACAATTTATCATTAATTTATTATCTATTAATTTAATTTAAATATATAATTATATATAAATAAAGTATATATAACTCTGAAAAAAAAAATGATCGATCATTACTATTTACTATTATTATTTGAACTAATTCAAATGGAAAAAACATTATTATTTGGAGGCTGGCAAAGGGAAAATAAAGATAAGGTTTTGAGTTGATTGGGGAGTGGGGAAGGTGAATGGTATTTATAATGTACAGTGAATTGGGAAAAACTATTTCAACTGAAATGATTAATTGAAAGAATTGATTGGTTTATTGTTGTGATGGTGGTGTTGGTAGTTGATTAAATAGATACATAAAAAAAAAATAGTATTTCTTTTTTTTTTTTTTTAAAAAGATTTTAAACTTTTTCTAGTTGTCTCCTTGATTCACTTTTTACTCTTTTTAAAAAAGAAGAGATAATAGTATCTTCGTCTATATTTTGATGAGAAAAATGTTGAATTACTGCTGAAACTAATTCAGTTCTTGAAGGAGAATGTGATACCTTTAATCTATGATATGCATTATATTTCTTTAATGATTTAATTTCCAAAAGTTTTAAATTTACAGCCTGTAAATATATCAAAAGGCAATATTAGAAAAATGAAACCTTTGGTTTGTATTAAAATATTAATATATTTTTTAATTACTTACGGGTGAAGAATTATTTAATGGTGTTGAAAAATTTGATGGTGAATATAAACTTAAAATTGAATCATTTGAAAAACTTTCTAAACTATTATTATTATTATTGATGATATTTATATTATTATTATTGCTATTATTGTTGTTATTGATATTATTTAAATTTGAAATACTTGTAATATGTGATGGTAATGGTGATGGAATTGAAGAATTACTATTTAAAATACTATTATTTATAAAAGAAGAAGATTGTTGCTGTTGTTGTTGTGGTGATAAAACATGATGTGGATGATGTTGTGGTTGGTGATGTGATGATGATTGACGATTATGAGGTGATGAAGAAGGTGATGATAATAATGCACCTGGTGATGATGTTGGTGATGGTGTTGTTTTACCACTATTTATACTACTATTATTATTATTACTATTATTATTCATATTATTTGGAGTTGGAGTATGTATTTGAGTATGTGGTATATGTTGATGTAAATTTTGATGATGATTAACTGGTAATTGATTTGAAGGATGATTATAATGATTTTGTAATTGTTGTTTTTTCTTTCTTGATAAACTTGTTTTTTTATCAGCAGGTGATTTTGAAAGATGTTTTTCAAATGCTTCATAGTCAAATTGTTCATCATCTTCAATTTTTAAATAATGTTTTCTTTCGTATGGATAGAGATACTTTAAATAATGAATTCTTAATCTAAAACCAGCATCTGTTCTTTCTGGATCAACTGCCAAATCAGTTGTAATTTGTCTCCATAATTTATTTTCAATTACTGCTTCCAGTCCACCACGCGAAATTACACAATTGTAAAGTTTATATAAATTTAATTCCTTGTGATCAAAAATTGGTATCTTTTCAATTGGTGTTCCTCTTTGTGTCATAAAATAAAATAAATTTGAAATAAATCTTTTTTCTTCTGCATCATCAACTGGTTGAATACTTGGACTACTACCACCGTTATTATTATTGTTATTGTTGTTATTCATATTATTTTGTTGTAGTTGCATTTGTTGTTGCTGTTGTTGATTACCATTATTATTATTCATATTATTCATATTATTATTATTGTTGTGGTTAACAATATTATTTACATTATTTGGTATTGATGTACCATTCATTTTGGTTTTGCTTGTTTTATTGATACAAATAAATACTTTTTTTTTTTTTCCTCTATGAAAAATATGAATATATGAATATATGAATGTTTGTGTATGTGATTTTAAAATTTATAAATGAAGATTGATTATTGAGTAGTGAAAAAAAGATGGAAAAAAAATTAATTATCTATGATTATAGTATATGATTGATGATTTAATAATTATTTGTTTGTATGAATGTATGTATGCGTGAATATAAAATAAAAAAAAATTTAATATATGCGAGACTCTATATAGTTTTTTTTTTTTATGAAAAATTTGATTAATATTAGATTTTTATTAATGAAAAAAAATTTAATTAAAAAAATGGGTGGGTTCTATTGTTGTTGTTTTTTTGTAAATTATTTTAAATTAAAAAAAATTTTTGTGAATTCTTGAAAAAATAATAAACTTTAAAAGTGTGTTGTTGTTGTGTTTTGTTTTGAAGTAATACAAAATAAAATAATCACAAAAAATAAATAATAATAATAAAAAAAAAATAAAAAAAAATAAAATAAAAAAGATTTTAATTTTCAGAAAAAAAAAAAACAAAAAGATATCAAAACATCGTTTTTCTATTAATAATATTAATTTATTTTTATTTTAAAAATATTTTAAAATTTTTAAAATTTTAATTTATATGTGGTTGTATGGCAGGTGTTATGTTTTTTTTTTTTTTAATAAAAAAATATCCAAATGAAAAAGAGATTGAATGAATCAACACCACACAGACAGACACTGGTAAAAAATTATTTAACACAAGAAACATACACACATAACAATTAAACATATGTATAATTTTAAAATTTATTCTCATATGTTCGAACATATCTGGGAGTGAAAAAAAAAAAAAAAGAATAGCACACACACACAATAATAATACATATGTGTATAAAAAAAATATAAAAATATAACTAGTCTAACTGCATATTTTATTTTTATTTTGTATATACCCCCGATATCTACAATTAATTACATAATTTAATTTATAATTTGGTGAGGGTAGCAGTTTGTTTGTTTGTTGTTGTAATAATTGTTTATTTATTGTTGACCCCCTAAATAAACAAAACACACTTTTGTGTGTACACAATTTTTATTTGTATATGTATTATTATTTTTTTTTTTAAATCAAATACAAAATAAAATAAAATTATAGATATTTGGATGCTGTGATTGTTATTGTTATTTGAAAAACAAATAAATATATAAAATTTACCTTTTTTTAAATATCAATGTATAAAAATGTGTATGTTGTATATGAATAATAATAAAACTATAATAATATAATTATTTTCTTGAAAATTTTTAAAAAATTAAGTAATATGAAAACCAAATGGCTTACTTTTCTAAAATTTAAAAAAAAAAGATATTTTTAAAAATTTCAAAATGCTGATGTCGTTGTGTGTGATTGATGAGAATTGTCAGCTATAAAAAAACGTTCTCTTACAGAATATTGTGTATGATAAATAAACAGTAGTATGGTGGAGCGAGTGAGATATTATTATATTATTTTAATGGTTATTGTTATTATTTTACTGATATTGCATAAAAAAAGAATGAATGTTGTTTTTATAAAATATAAAAATTTAATTAATAAAAATAAAAAAAAAGATTTTTATTAATTAAATTTTTAACAATTATTTTATTTTAAAATTAAAAAAAAAAAAGAGATAATATTTGAAAAATAAATAAATAGGATAATTTTGTTTATTATTATTATTATTATTATTATTGTTATTATGAATAAAATGAAAAAAATCTTTTGGGTATTTTATTTTTAAAAAAAAGGTTATTTTATTTGGTTGGGTATGTGTTTTTCACAAAAGTAAAACACTAATAACATTTGCACATGGTATACTAGTTAGCAGTGTATATGTGTTATGTTATATAACCATTTTTACAACAATTAAAGCAAAAGGAAAAAAAAAAAACCACACCAAAAAGATTACTAAGGATAATATTAAATTAAATATATTTATTACTAATAGATTGTAGATTGAGATAGTGGTACCACACATACATACTGTATGTAATGCACTAGTGGTAAACACACTGTATATATTGAGGTGGTGCACATTTTGATTAAAAATAAAAAACATAAATACAAACACAAATAGAAAATAAAATATTAATTGTGTGGTGGCGTGGTTTAATTAAATTAACATTTTATGGTATCGCATATACATATGCAACATTATAATTATTTTATCTCAGTGTGTATGTGTGTGAGTGTGTGTTAAACAAATGTTTTAATTTAAAATTTTAATACTTACGGGCTTTTAAAAAAAAATATTTTAAATCTAATTTGCAAGTTATGTCGGGTAGGAGGAGTACTATGTGTGACTTGAATGTGCAAGATTAAATGTATAAATAAAAAGAATATGTAAAAAGAATGAAAAAGAATGAAGCAAACAAATAAATAACAAATAATTGATTATGTTGTGGATATTAATAAAATTACAAAAAGTATTAAACTATTTTTAATTAAAACAAAACAAATCTAGTGGTGGTAGTTAAGCAAATATTATTAAAATTATTGTAATGAGAACGTTAAATAAATGGGTAAAATGAAATAGTGATAAAAATAAATATGTAATAAAATAAAAAAGCCCCTTTTTTTATACTAAAAAAACAATAATAATAATGATGATATTTATAAATAAAAAATAAAGTTGTGCATGAGAAAGAGTGATGAGATAAAAATAATTAATTAATTGAATGTTTGTACATTTAAATAAATAAATAAGTTGTATATGTTTTAATTTATATATCGGATTGCAAAAGGATGAGAAAAAAATTTATTGGGAGATTGGACTTATAAAAAAAAAAAAAAGTGAGTCATATGAAAATTCAATTTATAAATATCTATTTTTTTGGTGGGTATTAATAAATAACAATGATCGCGTTTATTTGAAATTAAAAAAAAACAGTGCGATATTTATTAACTATTAATGATTGCTGAAAAACGATTATTTCAACTTTTATTTTTTTAATATTTTACAAGTAAAATTCATTGAATCAACATTACATTTTTGGATTTTGTAAAAGTTATAACAGTAAAAATGCTTTCGCTTTAAGTGTAATAATATTATAATATTAATATCTTTTTTTTTTTTTGTGGTACCAAAATTATAATTTCATAAAGCACCATGATGTAAAAAAAAAAGTAAAAAGAAAATAATTTATTTATACGATTTGTGTTATAACATGATTAATCACTAGTTCTTTTGGATATTAAACAATTAATAATTAACCACTAAAAAGATAATTGAATACATTTGGTATTGATGAACTTCCATAACCAACAAGAGATAAAAAAATAAAGAGTGTAAAATTTGTTTTCTTTAAATTATTTTTTTTTTATTTATCTCAAAATTAAATGGAATAGCGCATCACCTAGATATTTTTTTTTCTTTAAAATTTGATTTTTAATGAAAATAATTGCGCCCACACAAAAAATTAAAAAATTTTTTCTCCAATTATTTATATTCATTTGTGCAACAAAATTCAATTCTATTTAAATATAAAATTATAGTATAACATTATTGTTAGTACTAAATAACAATATGTCAAATATATTTGAATCATGTACATTTTATTTATCCACAGTAACAAACAAAACCAATATTAGTAAAACCATTAAAGATGCAGGAGGTGCTGTTTCATTCATGTTAACAAAGAATGTAACTCATTTTATATGTGATGATAAAGAAATATCTGGTGAATCATTTAATTGGAAAAAAGCAACTAGTTATGGTGTTTTCATTGTATCTGAATCATTTGTCTTTGATTCTGTTACTCAATCTACACGTTTACAAGAATCTAATTTTGGTTTCTCTCATGTTAAAAAAGTAAAAGCATTTTCATTCTTTGATTCACCTGCTAAAACACCTTCTCCACCTTCACCTGCTAAACTTGTAGTTTCACCAACAACACCAGAATTTGAAGAACAAGTTAAACAACCATCGCCAACTACCACTAGACACCAACCAACTACACACACCACTATTAAAAAAGTTCCAGTAACAAAAGTATTGCCAAAAGCATCACCACCACCATATTCATCACCACCACAACAATCATCATCATTTGATTACAATTCATATTCAACACCACATATCGAACCAACAACCACAACCACATCATCGCCACCACCATTTGATTATAATTTTACACCATCAACATTTTCACTTCCTTTCCCATTACCATCATTTTCAACACCAACAACTCATCCAACAATTGAAATTAAAAAAAATCCAAAGAAAATAGAAGCAAGATTATATGCAATTAATCATAGTGCACAACCATCATTTACACCAACATTTGATGTATTATTATCAAATACACTTCAAGTAAGTAACTCATATATATATATATATATGCAACATTACACAATGATGAAAATACTAATTAATTTTTTTTTTTATTAATTAAATTTGTTTAGTTTTCAAATTTTTCAAATCAATCATCAAATAATAAATTTTATCATATTGAATTACAAAAAGATAGAAATGGACAACATCGTGTTTATACATCATATGGTAGAACAGATGGACCAAAAACCAATGAATGTAGATACGCTAATAATTTAGATGATGCAGTTGACATTTATTCATGTATTTACAATGAAAAAACCAGTGATAAAAAAGGGTACAAACCAGTATTACTTGAAGCTTCATCTGTTAGTTCAAATGCAGGATTCGCTTCAACTTCATCTGGTATTTCAGCAGATTCTGAACTTTCACCAGCACAAAGACAATTGGTTGAACATCTTTATCGTGAAGCAACTAATCAATTGACAAGTAGTTTTTCAGTTACAATCACTGAACGTGGTATTGAAACTCCATTAGGTGTATTATCAATGGGTCAAGTTGAACAAGGTGAAAAAGCATTGGATCAAATTCATCAATATTTAAAGAATGGTGGTAGTTCAAAAGTGGAATTGGAAAGATTATCATCTGAATTCTTCACATTGATACCACATAAATTGGGTAGAGGTAGAAATGTTGTTGAAGAACATACCATTAGAAATTTAGATCAATTAAATACCAAAGTTGAATTACTTCAATTGATGAAAGATCTTCTATCTGTTAAAGTCAGTGGTACAGGTACACATGCATTAGATATGAAATATCGTGCACTTAAAACTGAACTCACTCTACTATCAAATTACAGTTCAGATTATATCACATTTAAAAATATGACTAAATCAACACCTGGTGTTACCATTACCAATGTTTATCAAGTAAAGAAACAAGGTGATATCGATGTATACAATTTAGTACCATCACCAAATAAATTATTGTTTCATGGTTCAAGAGCATCCAATTTTGTTGGTATATTATCACGTGGTATGCTCCTACCAAAAGTTATTGTAAATAATGGTGGTTCAAGAACTGATTTTGGTTTTTTGGGTGCTGGTATTTACTATGGTGATAGTTTTGATACTTCTTGTAAATATGCTCATCCTTCAACCACAGATAATGGCGTTGGTAAAAGATACACTCTTGTATCAAGAGTTGCACTTGGTAAAACATTGAATCACACTAAAATCAATGCAAAACTTACTCAACCACCAGCTGGTTACGATAGTTGTTTAGGTGTTAAAAAGAATGCAACAAATAATTCAGATTTCAATGATAATGAATATGTAATTTATAATACTCAACAACAAAGACAAGAATTTTTAATTGAATTTACTTATAATGGTGGTGGTAGTGGTAACAGTGTTTTAACTCCACAATCAACTTTAACACCAGTACCAGTACCTTCTTCATTATCATATTTACAACCAAAAGCACCACCAGTAGAAACCAAAAAAGCTGTACCAAAACCAGCAACAAAACAAGCAGTATCAACAATACCAATCCAACCACTTTATTCAAGTTTAACAACACCAACAAATTATTCAACTCCAATTCCACCACCATTAGCAACAATATCATCAATATCACCAACATCATTAACATCTCAACAAGTTATTACACAAGAATTACTTACATCGTTTAGTAATATTAATAACAATAGTAATATTGTTGTGGATTATAAAGATGATGAAATCGAATTAAAGTATAGAAAAATGTTTGTTTCCAATAGAAATGATTCAACATTATCAGATAAATATTTATATTGTCAAAAACCATTGGTTAACAACGGTTACAATTTAAACAAATCAATAATCAATGTTAATGGACCAGATTGTATAATGGGATTTAATGCAACAGTTAAATCATTTGTCACTGGTCAAAATGAATTTGAAAGTGCATGGTCTAAATTTACAAATAATATTTTCCAAGGATTCAATTGGAACAATGTATTTGTAGCAGGTGGTTCAGTATTAGGTTGTTCATTGTCATCACCAAATAATGAAGGTTTTGAAAAATCAGATATTGATATATTCCTTTACGATTTAACCACTGCCGAAGCAACTAGAAAATTGGATGAAATTGAAACATTTATCAAATCCAAGTCACCTAATGTTCAAATGGCACGTACTAAATATGCAATTACATTTATTTGTGGTTCACCATTCAGAAACATTCAAATTGTAACACGTATTTATAAATCACCAGCTGAAGTGTTAATGGGGTTCGATATTGATTGTTGTTCCATTGGTTATAATGGTAGTGATGTTTATGCAATTCCACGTGCAATTAAATCAATTGAAACAAGTTGTAATGTAGTTTCAATGAGTAGACGTTCATTAACTTATGAAACACGTTTATTCAAATATGCATTACGTGGATTTGCAATTCGTGTGCCAAAATTCAATAAAACCACTGTACCAAGTTCAGTTTTCTCTATGGATATTAAAGGTAGTACTGGTTTAATTAGATTGTTATTATTGGAATTCAAATTTGTATCAAGTGGTAAATTTGTTTCATACTTGTTGGGTGATTCTGATTACAGTGAAGTTGAAATACCAGGTGGTCAATCATGGTCTGTTAGTTGTGCTGTTAATTTCATAAACTATAAAGAAAAGAGTCAATTTTTCGCTAAAAAGAAACAAGGTTTCCAACATTGTCATTTGATTGTTGTTGGTGATCAAGCTAAACAAGGTAAAGCAAATTGGTGTAAAAAATGTAAAAATGGTGAACAACCTGAACAATCAACAACTCGTGATGTTGTAGTTGGTCCAATCCAATGGATCACTGAAAATCCTGGTCAACAAATTCTAACTGGTTCATTTCATCCAGTTGATGATAATAAATGGTATGATTTAAGTGGTACAACAAGTGGTAACAACAACAATAACCCTGGTAAAAATAGTATTACATATTATAAACATAGAATTGTTAATAATTTGGATGTATCAGATATACCAGATTTTTCACCACGTATTCATGTAAATTTAGTTGGATCAAAAACATTGATTGATTCAAGTAATTTACTTTGTATTGCAGTTGGGTATGGATCAAACGTTTCATTGAAATCAATGATTCATCTTTACAAACAATACGTTAATGTTGCTGATGAACAAGGTCTTTATCCAATTCATTATGCTGCTAAAAGTGGTAATTTGGAATGTTTGGAATTGTTACTTCAAAATAATTCATCTGCACTACTTCGTAGTGCTGAAGGTTTCTCAAGTGGTATGATTAGTAAATTTTACAATACAACTCAAGCATTTGAACGTATAACTCGTCATGCACCAAGAATTTGGAATTTCAAATGTAGAATTCCATCATTGAAAACATTGAATCGTTGGACAACCATTAGTGGAGTACATACATCGCCACCACCTTCATTTGGATCATTCCATGCAACTTCGAAAACACCAGAAAATGTACCAAAAGCAATGTTTCAAGCAATACTCGATGGTAATGTTGAACATTTTAACTATTTAATTAAAGAAATGAATGCATCAACATTGAAGGATATCCTTGATCCAATTGGTAATTCATTGTTCCATTATGCTGTTTTATCACCATTACCAGAACAATTTTTCAGTATTTTAAAAGCAAAAGGTTTAACAACTGAAAAAACTGCTTCAAATATCTTTGGTCAAAGTATTTTAATTTTTGCAAAAGCTACCATTGGTTCAATTAATTCATGGACTAGAACTCATCCATCAATTCAATTCCAAAGACTTCGTTTCTCTTCTGGTTATCTTCATACTCAATTATCAAAAATCATTAAAGATTTATCATCATCTGGTGGTAATGGTGCAGTTTGTTATGTTTTATCAATTCCATTTGATTTCATTTCAAAATATACAAAACCAGATAGTACACTTCCATTAACAACAAATCAACAAACTGTATCATCATTTGGTGGATTTGGACAAGCACCAGCATCATCATCATTTGGCGCTGGATTTGGATATGCAACACCAGCATCATCATTTGGTGCTGGATTTGGACAAGCACCAGCATCATCATCATTTGGCGCTGGATTTGGATATGCAACACCAGCATCATCATCATTTGGTACTGGATTTGGTAGTGGATTTGTTCAACCACCACTACCGCTTACAACAGCAACACCATCATCATTTTCATTTGGATCAACTCAAACGCCACCACCATTACCAAGTTCATTTGGATTTGGTGGTAAATTCCCAGCAACTAAAAAATCAGCATCACCACCATTATTAAGTGCAGATTTCTCATCACCATCACATAGTCCATTAAGTAGTAGTTTTGGTTCAAATAGTAGTTTAAGTGATTTCACAATTCTTGGTGGTGGTTCTGCAGCTCAAATGGTCCCACAAAGATTTGGATCCAATTTATCAAAAGATCAACTTTCAGTTGCACTCTCTACTCCACCTCAATTCCCAATTGATTTAAAGAGTAAAGAATTTTTAGAATCTTCTAAATTTGGTCAAGCTTTAGCATTATTGGATCAATTTAGTGCAAATGGTGCTATACCAGCTTACAAAGTTTCTAAACTTAAAAATCTATTATTTGAATTACATTTACCAGTATTCAATTGTTTTGAAGCTTATGTATTAAATAATAATTTTGCTGCATTATCTGATAATTTAGATTTAATATTTAATAGAAATTAAATATTCAATCAACAACAATCCACCAACAAACATACTACTTTTTTGATTAATTTTAAAAAAAAGAAAAAAAAAAAAAAATAATATCCATTTTAAATACAAACTAATAATAACTAATAATCAAAGAAATAAATAAATATAAAATATATGTTGCCCAAAATAATTATGTGTCTGTGTCTGTGTGTGTTATTGCAATGTGTTGTGATAAGGTCACTGAATTTAATTTGTGGATGTGTGGATTAAGACATGTGCACACACTTATTTTTGATTGATTGATTAAAGTTATAACCTGTAAAAAAAAAAAAAAAAACCATCCTGTGATTTCTTTTTTTATTGATATTATTTTGTTTTTTAGTTTCGAGATTTAATTTTATTAGGTTATTTATGTTTTTGTAATTTTTTTTACAAGAGAGATTTTAAAGTTTAATTAAAATTTTGATTTTTTAGTTTTTATATTAATAGTTTTAAAAAGGAAAAAATAACAAAAACTTTTAAAATAGATCATCACAACCTTTAAATTTATTTTTTGAAAAAAAGAAAAATTTTTTTTTTTTGGAGCGGATCTTGATTAATTTTTAAAAAAATCACCACTTTACAATTAATACAAATTCATAATCATATGAAAAAAATGAATGTGTTAACACCTACTAGTATTAGTGGTGAATATTCTTTAAATTATTAATTAACTCACAATCACACACACTAACACACATTTTAACCACTACATTGATTAAAGTCGGGTGTTTATAAATTAGTTGTGTGTGTTGGTACTAAATGTGATAATAATAGCATTTTGTTGTGGTTTCGTTTTACTATTTTTCTTTTTTTTTATTTATTTTTAATTTACTTTTATTTAATTTTCGCTATGTAGTAGTGTATAACTTATTACCAATCAATCAAATCATTCAATCACAACTTAACAAAAGGTGTGTTTTATAATTTTGAAAATCAATTACAATAAAAAAACAAAAATAAAAAACACAATTATATTATATACACAAAATAAAAAAAATATAAAAATCAATTTGACACCAGATTCAATCAGTGTGTGGTTTTTTTCAATTGAAAAAAAAATAATAACTGGTATACAATGTGAGTGGATAGTGTGTGTTTGTTTTAAAAAAGTTTTTTTTTTTTTTGATTGACAGTGTGTTTGTGTTTGGTGTGTCTTTTGTGTTGTAATTATTATATAAATTTTTTTTATTTTTATTATTATTATCTTTTGTGTATGTGTGTCTTTTATACAATAACCAAAATTTTAAAAAAAATATAAAAAAAAATAATAAAACCATCAACATTTTAAAATTTTATTTTTAAAGAAGATCAAATATTTTATTTTTTTCAAAATATAAAGTATAAATAAATAAATTTTATATTTTTGTTTAAATCTTTTATTTTATTTTTTAATTGTCACGCAAAATTATCATCATCAACAATTAAATTAATGTATTATATTGTAATTTAAATAAATAATATCATCACTCTCTTGTAATAAATAAATAAAAATTGTATAATAAATAAATGATATTAAATAAAAATGATAAATAATAATGAAACAATAAATAATAATAATAATAATAATAGCAGTAGTAATATAGCAACATCAACTAGTAATATAAACGAAATTAATATTAGTGAAAGTAGTAACAATAGTAATATTGGCGGTGGTATAATTAATGAAATTAAAATTAAAAATTCAATAATTGAAAAAACAACGACTTCATCATTATCATCAGATTCATCAGATTCATTGGATGAATTTAATAGAAAAAGTATTACTTTAATTGACAATAAATTAACAAGTAATAAAAAAAATAAAAAAATATATTATAGCGAAGATAAAAATTTAATATTAAATGGTGATAGTAATATATTCACCACATCAAATACACCAACATCAATAACCAATAACAATGATAATAATAATAATAACTATGAAAATAATGATGAAAATAAAGATAAAGATATATTCAATAAAAATAATATAAATAATAATAAAAATGATAAAGTAATAATATCCGATAGTACAAATACAACACCAACATTAAATGGTAAATCAGTTTCATTATATATGGATTCATTTTCAAAAGATAAAAAAGATAAAAAAGTAAATGCAGAATCATTAAGAGGTCCAATTATTTTTCAAAATTTTGTATTATACACTTTCTTTTTGCTCATTATTGGTACTGCAGAAGGTACCTCATGGGCACCTGAAATTCGTGTTGCAAATTTTGTGCCTTGTAAGTGATCATTGTGTAAAATTGTACAATATGAAATTATTTATTAACAGCATTATTATATTTTATAGATTGCGTTATGTGTGTTGTATTGTTAGAATTTAATAGGTTACATAAAAAACCATTATTAAGAATTATATTCCCATTATATACATCAAATATTCCATTTGCATATATGTGTATTTTTTCAAGAGAAGCTCGTAAGTTATTTTAAAATTCATATAATTATTTTCAATATATAAATTCTCGAACACTAACCATAAAAATATTATTTAAACAGATGTATTAATTTCATTATTATTTTTTTCAAGTTGTTTATGTATATTTTTACAAAGTGGTATATCAGATTTAAGAAAACATATAATTATATTTTGTATTATATTTATGGTAAATTATGCGTGTTGTATACTGTTTATGGAATGGTTTTATATTGATACCACAGGTACAGAACCATATCGTGGTAGAGTGTTGGCACAAAAAATTCATTGGGGTGAAGAAGCTACAATATTAGTTTCAATGGCGTTACTTGGTTGTATTTTTATAGTATTGGAAAAATTTATAAAATCATATGCTCGTTGTGTTGCGGAACAACATTATCAAATTCAATGTCTTCAAAAAGAAAAAGAAAAACTTGAATGTGAAATGATTTCAATTTCAAGCACAATGAAAAAAATGGATCTAGATACTCCAATCGAAAAAATTATGGATATTCTTAGATCAATGATAAATACATCTGAAAGTGAAAATGATAAAAAACAATTAATCAAAGTAATTGCTGTATTGGGTTCAAATAAATTGTATGATCCTGATTTTAAATTTGAAACTTGTACTGATGACGCAGAAGTTTATTCATGGTTACAATCAATGTTAAATAGAGAAGTTGGTAATGGTAATAGTTTTAATGGCAGGGGTGGTTCAATTAACGGTAGAGACAACAATAACAACAATTACAATCCTTACAATTTAAATTATTTACCATCACCAAATTTAAATGCAAGAAAATTAACAAATTCTGAAATTTTATCAAAACGATTACTCAATCCAGATATTGATTTAAATCAAGAAGAAATTCAATCATTAATTAGTAATAATTTTATGCAATGGGATTTCCCTGTATTTAAATTGGCAGAAATTACCGATAATAATCCATTATATTATTTATCTTATTTCTTGTTTACTCGTCATAAATTTTTTGAAAAGTATAAAATCAATATAGATGTATTCAAATGTTTTATGATTAAAATTGAACAAGGTTACGATTCAACAAATCCATATCATAATTCAATTCATGCAACTGATGTATTACAAAATTTAAATTTTTTTATTGAAAAATCTGTTGGTAAATATTTATCAGAAGTTGAAAAGTTTTCGATGATCGTAGCAGCAATTATCCATGATTTCAAGCATCCAGGTCAAAATAATCATTTTCAAATAAATTCAAAATCAAAATTAGCAATGGAATACAATGATAAATCAATATTGGAAAATTATCATTTATCACAAGCATTTAAAATAATGAATGAAAAAGATTCTGGAATCCTTCAAAATTTAAATGATTCTTTAAAAAAAGAAATTAGAGAAACTATAATTGCATTGGTATTATCAACTGATATGGCAAAACATTTTAATTTAGTTGGTAGATTTAAATCAATGATTACAAGTACAAATGGTAATGTTGGTAATATTGCTATGAATACTTCAACTAGTTCAACTTCAAATTTAGTTAATTCAACTTCACCTTCAAACATTAACAATGGTGGTGGTACAATTTATAATTTTAATTGTTTTTTAAATGCAGATAAAAAAGATCGTTTACTATTAATGAAAATTGCAATTAAATGTGCAGATGTTTCAAATCCTTCAAAACCATGGCATCTTTATACAAATTGGTCAAATAGAGTAATGGAAGAATTTTATAAACAAGGTGATAAAGAGAAATTAAATAATATGGATATTTCTGCATTTATGGATAGAAATAAGCCTGCAACTACTAAATGTCAAATTAGTTTTATCAATATATTCGTTAATCCAATCTATGAAATTTGGTCTTCTTATTTCCCAGAATTTAAAATTTGTCATCAAAATGTATTATCAAATTTAAATACTTTAATTTCAAATAATATAAATAATAGTAATAATGGTATAAATTTAAATATTAATAATAACAGTTTAAATAATATTGAAAATAGTAATAACAATACTCAATTAAGTAATAATAGTAATGGTAATAGTAATAATAGTAATAGTTTTGGTTTACAACAATCTCATTTTTTAATTGTTGTTTAAATTAAAATATCAAAATTTTTAAAAAAAAGTAAAAGAAGATTATTATATCAAACAAGTTAAAAATGTTTATGTTTTACTACTTTTATTTATTAATAATTTTAAAAAAAATAAAAATAAAAAAATATATTTGTATTATAATTTAAAAGTCATTTATATAGATCACTATATATCATTTATTCTTGTAAATTGAATATTGTCAAATAAGTCAATATTGTATTTTTAAAAATAAAATAAAACAAAATAAACAAATAATTAACCCAAGAGACGTTTTTAGTTTTAAAAAAAAAATAAAAAATAAAAAAGTAATGTCAAAAAATCCATTTACAAATGTGTGTGTGATATTAAATTATTATCTTCACATGACATTTCGTGTGATGTGTGTTGGTTTTTTTTTAAAAAATCTCGCTTTATAAATCATTAATTTGGGTTAATTTGATTATTTATTTTTTTTTTTTTTTTTTTATAAACAACCCCACTAAAAAACATATATGATGAACGTGTGTGTTTTTATTATTAATTAATTTTAAAAAAAAAAACAAGTCAATATAATTACTTTACTTTAATATTACTAATACTAATGATTAGATTTACAATCTTTCAAAAATGTGATATGTTAATATCTTTGTTATCATTATTTTTTTGTTTTTGTTTGATTTTAAACCATTAGTTTGATGATATTAATAATAAGTATAATGGGTTTTTTTTTAAAAAAATACACAATGTGTAAAATAATTATTATTATTATTATTATTATATTTTATTTAAAATACCAATACCCTCTTGTTCATTTTTTTTTCTTTTTTTTTTTTAATCATTATTATTAATCAAAAAACATTTTATTACATCAGTTTAACTAAAAAAAATACACACATACACACACAAACTTTTTTTATATTTAATTATAAATCACGCACATTCTTCAAATCATTAAATCTCGTTTATTAGAATTTTAAATAAAAAAAGTCAGGATTTTAATTTTTTAAATTAATTAAATTTTAATATTCTCTTTTTCTTTTTTATTTTTTTCAATCTAATTAATTTAAAAATAAATAAATTGGTAACTAATTAATAAAATATAAAATGTCAGAGGTTGAATTAGAACAAGTACAACAAGATGGTAAGATTTATAAATTTTAAATTATAAAAAAAATTAAAAAAAACTTTCACTAATTCAATAAATTATTTTAGAATTAAAAGATGATACTGATTTTTTACAAGAACAAACACCAAATCAAGTTGGTACAAATCATTTTAATATAAATGATTCTCCAATTATTTCATCAAACGATATTAATGATGAATTAGAACAACAACAACAAGATATACCTTCAACCTCATTACAAACAAATATACAACAAAATAATATAAATAATAATAACAATATAAATTTTAATAATATTATAAATAATATGAATAATAATTATAATAATTCAGGTGGTATAAATTATGTAACTAATGGTGGTAATAAAGCATTAGTAATGGATAGTAATGAATCATTAAATAGTGCATTACACAATTCAAATATATCATCATCTGCTCCTTACAATGAATTTTCAACTAAAAATTCAGTAGATGAAATTGTATTATTTAATAAACCACCAACATTATCATCATTGGTTTTTCGTATTGTAATTTCATGGTTATTTGGACTAATTTCAATGGTAGTATTAATGTTGTTTAACCCATCACATCCTATGCAATTTATATGGGGTGTATTATGTATTGGTTGTGGTATGACTGCTATATTTGCAATTACATGGTCATCATTACTATTGAAATTCCCAATTACATTTTTAATTACTTTTGCAACCACTGTATATTGGGTAGGTACACCAATTACATGGCAAATCTTATACGTTATTAATATGTATCCACCTCCAATTGGTGTATTTACCTGTATTTTTCCATTTGAAGGATTGTCGTTAGTATTGGTATGTTTATTGATTCCAAGAGTAATTCGTAATAAAGTTGGATATAAAAAGAAAGTTATCACTGCATTCTCTTCACTAGTTGCACCATATCTCAGTTTTGTAAGTGGGTTAATTTATTTCAGACTTTTCCAATATTCAAACAATGTAGGTCGTATTTTACTTCCACCAGTTTATACTGTAGTAATGAAAGTTATTCAATTAGGTCTTGATGTTATTTGTATTCGTTGTGCTCACTCTGGCTCAAATTTACTTATTATTATTGGTCGTATTATTGCATCATACTATTCATTTGCTGTACTTTCATTTATTAAAAATCCAGTTTCTCTTGTATCTGTTATTCTTTCTAAATTTGGACTCCATATATTCATGGCTATTTTTATGATTTTTCCAAACATTGAATCAAAGATTATTTCATATTTACCAAAATCAATTATCAATTGGAAGAACTCATTTGAAAAGGGTACTCAAGATTTACCAGGTGAATTAAGTACTCATACAAACAATGAATTTGATAGAATGGCATTAGAAAATGACCCAATTTACGCAAAAATTCATACCAAAGGAACCAATCTTTGGTTTTCACAGTTTTCAGACTTCTTAGCTATTCTTATGGCGTTAACGGTTTATACTATGGGTAGATATGGTCCAACAAATAATCATTACAACTCTATGTTTCCATTTAATAATAGTTCAAACTCTTTGAATATAAGTGACAGTTTCCATGTATTTTTGATATATCTTGGTATATGTTTTGTGTCGTTGGGTATAATTTATAGCAGTATGTGGTATTTCTTAAATCGTTTTATTAAAACATTGGAACTTAGAAAAATTGTTGCTCTAGTAAGTGTAAATTGGTTTCCATTACATCATTTTTATGTTTCTTGCATCAATTTTATGATGGCGTATGTAATTGTCGTAGTAGCACTCATGCCAGATCTTTTTTATATACCAAATATCGATTTTTGGAACATCTCAGCTTGATTTTACTCGCAATACCTCAAATTGTATAAAAAACTTATTATCAACCAAATTGGATATAAAAAAAAAAAAAAAAAAAAAAAAAAAAAAAAAAAAAAAAAAAAAAAAAAAAAAAAAAAAAAAAAAAAAAAAAAAAAAAAAAAAAAAAAAAAAAAA
>JABXES010006204.1:0-26958 GCA_013375695.1 Dictyostelium brefeldianum
AACCTTTTTTAATTATGTGTGATTGATTTAAAAACATGATAAAATAAATTAATATGTGACACAAAATATAAACGAATTTTTATTTTTTTTTTTTTTTTTTTTTTTTTTTTTAAATTTTTTTAAATTTTTTTTTTTTTTTTTTTTAATTTAAATATATTTTCGGTCACATATACATCTTTTTTTTTTTTCTTTGTTTTAAATATTTAATAAAGGTATATTTGGTAGGTTTATAGTAATAATAATAAATAATAAACAGTGATGATAATAATTGTTATATATTTATAATTAGTGTTTAATTTCCTTTTTCATACCACTTTTTTTTTTTTTTTTTTCCTCAAAACCACACAACACTCAAAACTCACACAAATATGGATAAAAGATTAAATTACTCAAACAAATACCAACATTCAAATAATAATCAAAAGTATACAACAACGCAAATAGTAATAAAAACAAGAATGAATTCATTTGAAATTGCATATATAATCTCACTTTTTATCATTGAACAACTATACAGTACTATTCAATTCAACTTTTTCATAGATTAATGTTTTACTTTATTTGTTTTTTGTTTTATTTTTCTTTTTAATTTTCATTTAAATTTTTAAATAATTAAAAAAAAAAAAAAAAAATAACAATTCAAATAATTTAATATAAATTATATAACTATAATAACATAAAGAGTAATATGACTTGTTTTCATATTTGTTTTAATATTACATAGTTTACAAAAATAGCTATCGTCAATTTTTTTATTATTTTTTTTTTTAATTTTTTTTCTCGCAATTCAAGTTTTTTTTTATTTTTTAATTTTTTTTTTTGTTCACCATCATTTCATTAAATTTCGAAAAAAAAAAAAAAACATATAACTAATTTTTTATTCAATTTTAATAACTATATTTATAGTATCTAAAAAAAAAATAAAAAGTTTTAAAACTTTTATATATCATAAAGCAAAAACAAACACACACAATACACATTAACACACACTCTTATATATACAAATTATAAAATGGTGAAAGAAGCAGTAAAACAAACAACAACTACAACAACACAACAACAAAAGGCAGGTGGTAAAAAGGGTGGGGACAACCAAATCAAAACTTTAAACAATACAGATTCATCATCAAATGGTAACAGTAATGAACATAAAGATGAAATTAGAAAAGTAAGAGACATTTATCCATTGTGGTCAGATGAGGATATTCTAAGTGCTTTACAAGAAACAAGTTTCAACGTTGAAACTACAATCAATTATATTTTGGAGGGTTTAATTACACAAACTCCTGGTTGGAAAGAAGTTTCAAAGAAGAAAGATTCAAAACCAAAAAATAAAGATGATATCAACAATAGAAACAACAACATAAAAAAAGAAGAAAACAAAGGAAAGATTAAAAAAGATATTAAAGGTAAATTTTTTAAAAAAATATGGATAATATCATCAAAAGATTATGTAAATATACTTATTATCTATTTTTTAATATCTTTACAGATGGTGATAAAGAACAATTACGT
This sequence comes from Dictyostelium brefeldianum, assembly GCA_013375695.1. NCBI lineage: Eukaryota > Evosea > Eumycetozoa > Dictyosteliales > Dictyosteliaceae > Dictyostelium > Dictyostelium brefeldianum. The sequence goes on from JABXES010006204.1 coordinate 1,516, forward strand.
AATAAAATTAATTCAAATAACAATTTGAATAATAACAACAACAACACAAACAATACAAATAATACAAATAATACAAATAATAATAGTAATTTTAAAAATAGACAAATAAATGGAGGTTCGCCACCATTAAACAGAGGTCAACCATTTAAAAGACAATTATCACCAAAACCAGTAGACACTATTGAATCAACAGCAGCAGGAGCAGTAAATAACGCTACTACAACTACTACAACTACTACATCCTCACCATCATCAAATGTTGTTTCAACTCCAGTTTCAGCAGCAGTAGCAGGATCAGGTGCATCAACTACATCATCAGCAGATACAACCACTGCTTCAAATGTTCCTCATCCAAACATTTCAGTTGGTAAATCTATGGTTGAAATTTTAAAGGAAATTGAAAATCAACGTAAAGCTCAATTGGAAAAAGAAAACCAACGTAAAGCACCAGTTCAATTAATTCCAACACCAACTCCATCATCACAATCAAATAATGCAACTTCAGCTTCAACTGCTTCCACCACATCAACACCATCAACAAATACAACCACAACACCAACTGCTGCCACCACCACAAATAATAACACCAATACTGCCTCAACCACCAACACCACTGCTACACCAACACCAACTGCCGTCACTACATCATCAACACCATCTGCACCACCAACATTTTTAGAAGCAATCAACGCTGCTAGTCAACCAAAACCAGTAGTTGTAACACCAGTTGTTGCTCCAGTTCAAACAACTCCATCATCTGTTGTCGCACCATCAACCACCACTACCAATACACCAACTGCCACTACTGTTGCACCAACTACTACATCAAATAGTACCACTGTTGCACCACCATCACCAACTCCATCAAATATTACACCAGTTGCCAACATTGTTGCACCAACTACCACTGCAAATGTATCATCATCAGTTGTCGAAACTGTTTCAACTACACCAGCACCAGTTCAACAACAATCAACACCAGCTGCTGTTGTACCACAACAACAACCACAACAACCAAGACAAAACTTTGGTGCTAAACCAGGTACAACACATTCATGGAAACCAAAGGAGGGCCCAAATTCACCAACTCGTACCACCACATCTACATATAAACCAAAAGATAATAATCCAGTTGCACTCCCAGAATCTGTTAGTTTTGATCCAAACTTTGAAGTTCAATTTGGTAAAAGTACATCTGAAACTGTTGTTATCGAAGCTACTACCGTTCAACAAACTGTCGTCCAACAACAACAAGTTCAACAACAACCAATTTCACAACCAATGATTCCACAATCACAACCACAACAACAAGTCCAACAAACTATTCCACAACAACAACAAGTTCAAAAACAACAACCACAACCACAAATCCCACAACCACAAATTCCACAACAACAACCACAACACATTAATTATCAACAACAACATAGTTTCCCAATGATGTCAAATCAAATTGGTATGGGTACAATGAATCCAATGGACGGACATATCATGTCCGAAAGTGATATTCACCAACAATATGGTAATTATTTACAACAACAACAACCATATATGGTACCAGTACCAAGTTTCTTTGACCAAGAAAACGATTTCAGAGTTAGACAACAATTTTATGATAACCCATATCAACAAAATTACAATAGAACAACATCACCAGTCAATGAAAATGCTGCCAACAAACAACCTCAATTTAGAAATAGCGGTAATTCTAATCCAACATACAGAGGACAACAACAACAAGTTCAACAACAAGATGGTAGTAAATTCCATCCACAACAACAAGTTCAAGTTGGTCAAGATCCCTCTGCAGCTGGTTCAGTTCAACCAACATCATCACAATCGCCACCAATTCAAAATAATCAACATTCTGGTCAATTTGTTCCAACATTCCAAGGTTATCCTCAATATCCATACTATTATCAACAAGTTCAATATCCAGGTTACTATCCACATAAACCAGCATACCATATGAATCATGTTAATCGTGGTTATCCACAACATCCAAATCAACAAGGTTATTCTGCTCAAGATGATCAAGATTTCAAAAATCAACAAGCCATGTATGGTGGTTATCCACAACAATCTTATGGTTTCCAACAAGATCCAACTCAACAACAACAACAACAAATTCCACAAAAACAATCAATTCCAAATCAAGGTAGCCCACAATTAGCCTCTTCTGGTTCACCAACAAATCCAAAATCAAACTCTTTTAATCCAAATCATCACGTAAACTCAATTCCACAACAACAAGTACAATCACAACAACAAGTACCAGGTCAACAATCTGATATTTCAAACCAATATAAACAACAATCTTACAATAACAACAACTATTATCAATCACAAAATTTTATCCCACATTTTCAACAACAATTTCAAAATCCACAACAAAGAAATAATTTTTAATTAATTAAAAAAAATTAAAAAAAAAAAAACTAAATAATAATCAAATTAATAATAATTCTAATAATAATAATATAATGTAATATAGTGAAAAAGCAATATTATATTTATATTTTATTATTAACTTTGTGATATATAATAAAAAAAATAAAATAAAAAAAAATATAAAAAAAATTAATTTAATAAAAAAAAATAAAAAAAAAATAATAATAATCAAATAGTACTATTTGTACTTCATTGTTTGTGTGTGTATTTTAATATTATTATTTTTATTTAATTTTAATAAGTTTTTTTGAATCAATTCTTTAATTTGTTTAATTTGTTTGAAATTGGTCGAAATAAATAAATAAATAATTTACTACTGGTTGTTTAGATCTTTCTTCTTAATAATAAACTTTTAGTTACTTCTCTACCAACATAAAATACAGCAGATAACCAAGGAATGATATCGAGTGTGACAAAGATTGAAGAGAATAAAAAGTATGGAAGTGCTAATGGAATAACACCACGACCATATTCTAACATCCAACTATTTGGTTCACAACAATAACCTTTTGCAACCATCATTGGTAAATATGAAAATTGACCTGCTGGGAAATCAATTGATTTGAAATTACCTGGGAAAAATTGTTTAGTTGTACCTTGAATCATAAAATCATAAACATCCATTAAATAACGTCCTGAATGACCTTGACTGTATAATGGTGTACCATAGAAAATTAAGTATTCTGATAATGATGCATGTAAAACACACATTTGACCTATAATCATTCAAACAATCATTAATATCATTGCGTGTTTTATATAAATAATTTATTTTATACAACATACCCATAGCACCACCACCATTAAATAATAACCAATTCTTTTTAGCAGTGATAAATTGTGGATAATGTTTAATTAATTCTTTGTGAATTACTTCAAATGCTTCTTCAATTGGTAAACCAACACCTTTTTTAACACAGTGATGTAATACTTTTGGATCCAATTCAATACATCTCATCAATTTAACTTTGATAAAGATGAAAATTGCAATTACTAATCCTAAAATTGATGTACCAATTACAACTGAATTACCTTGTTGTAAATGATTAACATAATCTCCAAAATTATTAATTTCTAATGATTTAATATATTCCATTGTATTGTTGTTATTTGTTGACAATAAAAAGTGAAAATGAAAAAAAAAACAACGAGCGTCTTTTAAAATGTTTTTTTTCATTTTTTCCATTTTTTTTTTTTTTTTTCTTCAAATATCTTTAGTCATAAATTAATGTTTGACTAAAGTTTGTTTTGTGTTATTAAATGATTATGTGACGAAGATATTTTTATTATAAATCAATTGTTGTTATTTTTATTGTTAAAGATTTTGGTAGATTTTCAATTGATTGATTAAAATACCAACTTCAAGAAGTTTTGGATTTTTTTAATATTTTTTGATTTTAATGCGGTTTTCAGTTTTTTTTTTGAATTTCAAAAAATTGTCTTTCTCATTTATCAACACATATGAACAATGACAGAAACTGATCAATTATTTTTTCAAATATGGAGGAATATTTATTTAAAAAAATTATATTTCAACATTTAATACTATTTAAAGAAAATAGAGTAAAAAGGTACAATTGCATTGAAGAAGTAATGTGGGATGAAGATATTGAATATGTTGACACTATTATATATGATAGATATGAAGATAGGGCATTTGAATTTGATATTTTAACAAAATTATCTGTACCATATGGTGTAAGAAGTGTTTGCTATCCATCATATAATGAAGTACCAACTTTATTTTCATTATTACCATCATCATTGATAACTATTAAACATGCATACATTGATAAAGAGAGATCATTGGATTTAACAATACCTTCAAACATTAAAACTTTATCATTTAGTGATACATGTCATTTTATTGATGAATCTTCAATATCATCATTATTAAAAGATAATAAATCAATTACAAATCTTGGTTTTGGTTTTTTAAATAGAGAAGTTATAAATGCTGGTGATATACCATCAACTGTAAAACATTTAAGTATCAATTCATTTTAGAAATTTAAAAGTTGGTTTACTTTCATCAAATTTATCAACATTGAAATTAATATTGGATGATGATGATTTAGAAAATGATAAATATCCAATTATCAATGATGGTAAAAAGATATACTTTTGAAAATGATTTCTTTCCATTATCAATTACAAATTTATCATTATCTAATTATAGAGATAAAATAACAATTGCCATTCAACCTGGTTTATTATCAAACTCTTTACAAATTTTAGAATTGGTTTTAAATTCATTAACATTACAAATTGAATCATTACCAAATTCAATAACTCAACTATCAATAATTGAATACTCTAGTGATGTAATTATATCAAAAGGGATACTACCATCATCAGTAAAGAAATTTACACTAGATTCAAAGTATCAAATACTTGAAACTGATTCATTGCCAATTGGTTTATTGGAATTTAAATATGATATTGACATTCATGGTGAATTGGTTGAAATTTACTATGATAGTTTTTTAAATACTTGTTATAACATAGTAAATTTCAACCAATTCAAGTTAGATTCTTTCCAAATTCATTGATCCATTTAAAAACAAATATACCATATGTTCAACTATTATCAAAATTACCAAATTCTTTAACAGATTTACATTTAACATCAACAAGTGAGGAACCAATACCACCAACACTATTTTCAAATTTAACAAACTTAAAATCATTAAATTTAGAAGAATATAATTTACCAATTGATGATATACAATTTCCTTTATCACTTGGGACATTAGAATTTGGAAATATCAATTTTAATCAATCAATTGAAAATCTACCAAAATCTATAACAAAAATAATAACAATTGGTTTACAATAAATCATTAATCTTTAGGGAAAAGAATATGATATTTTTTCAACAAGTAATTTATTCCATTTGAATATATATTTTTTATTTTTCTATTATTTGAAAAAAAAACCAAAATTGATATCATAAAATAACAATAACAATAAAAGTGAATAATAATGAAATAAATAAAATAATAATCACAACAGCACAGATAACAATAGTAGTAATAATGAAATTTTATTTTGGAAAGTTATAAACAACAAATATTTATTTAATATTTCACTTTATTAAAACCATTGAATGGTATGATTATTTTAATAATGGATTAAATATTGATGAAATAGTTAAACATAGAAAATCATTTAAAAATATTAAATCATTTAATTGGATGATTGAAAAAGGTCAAATTCAACTATTACATTGCAAATTGAAAAATAATGAATATATTCAAACATCAATATACAAATTATTAGATTATTTTAAAAGTATAAATAGTAAAAACTCATCAACACAATCACCGCAATCATCATTATCACAAGCAACTGAATTTTCATTTTTTAAAGATATTGTATCATTGATATTTAGAAATAATGTAATTAGAATTCAAGATTTTAAACATTTAATTTACAACAAGAAAAACAATGGTATTGAAAAGGATATATTGGCTGATGAAGTATTAAAAACTATATTCCCCAATTTTAGTTATGACAATATTGATTTAAATATTGATAATTTGGTGTTTGTAATTTATTCAAAAATGATAATATTACTGTTGATGATGTTGAGGTTGATTTTAATTTATTTACCAATTCTTTTATAAAATTTATAATTGATCTTTAATCAAAGTTGTAATAATTTATTGAATTCATTACAAAATAATCAATTAATTCATTAACTTTGATCAGGTCAATTTGATTGGCATATAATTCAATTATTCAATATTTATTTCCTCAAATAATTATGTATTCCAATTAACATTTAATTGAAAAGTTGAAATCAATATATATAGTATTAAATGATAGTTCCACTACTACTATTCACCAAGATCATTTTCATTCAACTTATTATCTATTGAAAAGATCTCCACATTTTATCATTTACATGTTGAACATAATAGCAAATCCTGGGGAACTTCAATTAGATCCATCAATATTTACATTTGAATATATATTTGGTTCATCGTATGATGAAATATTGGATAAATTGATTCATTATGTATCATCTGTACCAACACCAACATCACGGTTAATTTTTGGAAAAATTATATAAATACTATCCGCGTAAAGATTATGAAGTTTTTGATTATTATTCAACAACTAACACCACCGGATGAATTTGATTTTTATCTTAATGAATATTTTGAAACATTCACTCAACATTTTGAAAATTCCATTATTTTTTCAAAAGAAGAAGAAGCGGAATTTTATTTCAATCAATTGAAAGAGTTTGAAAATCTTTAAGAAGAAGAATGTGAAGTATTTTAATTTATTTATTTCCATTTGGTTGGTATATTTATATTTTATTTTAATTTTTACAAAATAATAAACAATAAACTTTTTGATAGTACTTTTTATTATTTAATATTTTGATCTTACATTATTTGTTACTATTGTAATAAATTTATGAATTTCTCTTGTAAAAATAATGAATAATATATTTTAAAAATATATTTTTTTTTTTGATTTTTTTAATTTTTCGAACATCAAACATCAGATATATAAACAACAAAGATAGAATTTTGAATAGGTATACAGGATAGAATTTTATTTGAACATTAAATGTAGTTAGAGCAGAAGTAATGTCAAAATATACATGAAATCACATACACAAATATAAATAAACAGATAGGAAAAAAAATGGGACATATATACATAGAAACTTGGGAATTTTGTTTTATATTGGTTTTTAATATTTGTGCGGAAGCTATGCCAAAATTTACAATTTTATCTTGTGAGATATCAATATTGAGTGCGTTTTGATGTGCATGAGTTGGTGTGCTTCACTTTTAATTACACTTATTTTATACTGCAAATAAACTAATGTTCAAATCAAATCAGTGTAACAATATAATAGGAAATTGTTTTAACGGATGTGAAAAAAAAGATCTTTTTTTAATTTTTCTATTTTTTGAAAAAAAACCAAAAATTGTTTTCAAAAATAACAATAAAAACAACAACAGCAACAAAAATGAATAATAATGATAATGATAATGACAAAATAAATAAAATAATAACCACTTGTAACAACACATATAAAAATAGTAATAATAATAAAGAAATTTTATTTTGGAAAGTTATAAACAATAAATATTTATTAAAATTAATATTTCACTTTATTAAAACCATTGAATGGTATGATTATTTTAATAATGGAATAAGTACTCGTGATAGATTTAGACATAGAAAATCATTTAAAAATATTACATCATTCAATTGGATGATTGAAAGTAGTCAAATTCAACTATTACATTGCAAATTGAAAAATAATGAATATATTCAAACTGATCAAAAATCAATATACAAATTGATAGATTATTTTAGTAACAATAATAAAAACTCATCAACACAACCACCACAATCATCACTATCACAAGCAACTGAATTTTCATTATTTAAAGATATTGTATCATTGATATTCAGAAATAATGTAATTAGAATTCATGATTTAAATAAATTAATTTATAACGAAAAATACAATGGTATCCAAAGAAATATATTTTCTGAAGAAGTATTAAAGCATATTTATCCATACCGTTATAATGGTAAAAGTAGTTTAGATGATAATGGTGATAATAATTTAAATAAAAGAATCAAATATAGTGATGGTAATAATGATAATAATGAAGTTATTGTTCATAATTCTAAAACTATGGATTATCAAAAATATTTACAAAATCAACTACCAGAGGCATGGCATTCACTAATACCATCAATATCTAAAACATATAATTCACATTCAATTTTAATTGATAATCAAGAAACATATGACTGGATATTTAATAATCAAAAGGATTTAGGTGGTCTTTGTTTAGGAATTACATTTGGTTCATTTAAACTTGCAACATCAATTGTATTCAAGGAGAATCCCTATGTGGATAAATGTTTACATTCATTCATCTTTTTTGTATCATTATATATTTTTAAAATCAATTTATGAATGTAATATTGGAGAATTGGAATATATGAACGCAAATGAAATTTCAATCAATTGGAAAGGTTTTGAATATAAATATAGAAATGTTGAATCAATAGCTAAATTTTCAAATCAAATTGATCTAATCAAATTAAATGAATTAATTGATTGTTTAAATTCAATAAATTATTTTAATTTTGATAATAATTTATATATAAATTTTATAAAAGAATTGGTATATAAATTAAAATCAACTTCAACATCATCAACAGAAATATTATCATTTTTGAATAAATTACAAACACCAAATTATCAATATTTACATCAATTATTAAATGATGTAATAAATGAATCATTACCAAGTGAAATCATTGAATTTTGTATAAATCATCATTATAACACAATTAAAATTCATTCCAAACAAATAATTGAAAATTACAACTCAAAATCAAAATATTTTAAAATTTCTGTTTATGGTACACAAAGTAGGCGTTCAGATAAAGTTGGTGTTATTATATCTTATTTAGAATTATTGGCAAAATATAATATTAGTAATCAAACACAACAAGAAGAAACTCTATTGGCATGTAATTCAATTATTCAATATTTATTCTCTGGATTAATTATGTATTCAAATGTTTCAAATGAAAAGTTGAAATTAATACACCAAGTATTAAATGATAGTTCCATTACTATTCAACAAGATCATTTTCATTCAATTTATTATCTATTACAAAGATCTCCACATTTTATCATTTACATGTCAAAAATAACTTTTGATTGCGATGTATTTCAATTGGATACATCAATATTTACATTTGAATTTATATTTGGTTCATCTTATGATGAAATATTGGATAAATTGATTCGTTATTTATCATCTATACCAACACCAACATCACGTCCAAACCGATATATAGACAATCCACATGCACCTATAGATTATGAAGTTTTTGGTTATTATTCAAACAAAACATTGAATTTAAATCTACAATTTTATCTATCAATTCATAGAATTGATTTATTTTTCAAACTATTAAATTCGATTCAACAAAAATTACAAGATACATCATTTAATGATTCAGAATTCCCTTCAAATATTATAAATGAAAATGAAATTCTAGCAAATGATTATAAATCATCATTACATAAAATGTTAATTAAAACAAGAATGGCGGATGTAGAAAAGACACTCAAATATACTAAAGGTTGGACTGGTTATTATTTAGAATACCATTTCAACACTTATAGTAATTCAACGGAAACTCTAATAAATGGAACATATGATGATACACATGCCAATCGGTATACTCCTTATATACCATTGAATATATGTGTATTATTTAGTACACCATTCTATAAATTCAAATATTGGAAATCACAACAATCACAAGATCAAGATCAATCAACAATATCAAACACCCAATTTCAACTAACATCAACTTATAATGTTATACTGGAACAAGAATTTATTGAAAGTTATCAACAAGAAATTAATACACTTAGACAATGTAAACATTGTTGTGGTAATGTTAATGATTTAACTGAATCATTGGTTGAAGGTAGAATATTTTATCCAAATAAAAAGGTATATCATAAAACAATTGAAAATATGGGATCATCAGATTTATTAGAATTTATTAAATTTTGTTCATACCGTTCATTTATTCATTTCTTATATTCATATAATATTAAAGTCAAATTGATTTTGCTTCACTATCAATTAGTCAATCATATACTATTAAATCATAATCATAATTATCAAAACAACAATGACCTCAATGAAAATTATCAATTTCTATTAAATTATTGGGATACTATACTCACTTTTAATCAAATTATGCCAAAATCATTATTTGATTTACAAAAATTTATAAAATCAACTATAATTCCTCAATCAACAATTTTAAATAGATTAACCAACTCTTACATTCCAAAATCTATTAAAAATTACAAAGCAAAACTATTCAAACAAAAAATTCAAAAACAACAACAACCACCACCAGATGAATATGAATATATTAAACAAAAAGAACAACAAGAACAAGAAGTGGAATTTTATTTCAATCAATTGAAAGAGTTTGAAAATCTTCAAGAAGAAGAATGTGAATATTATTTCAACAAGTAATTTATTCCAATTGGTATATTTATTTATTTTTACAACATAAACAATAATAAACAATAAACACACTGATAGTTCTTTTTATTATTATTATTTAATATTTTGATCTAATATTATTAGTGATTGGATTAACATCAAAAGTACCTCTTGGTTGACCATTGTTTAAATCTAAAGCTAATTTAATATCCATTTCTCTCCAAGTTTCATTTGCATCAATAAAGTTTATAGCAGATGAAGAATGATGTTTAATTGATTCAAGTTTAGTTGATGACCATCTTTCAGCTACTTGAGCATCCAATGAATCATTTGACCAACATGCATGTTCCAATAACAATGATGCCATATAAGTTTGTGACATTAAATATGCAAATCTACGTGCATTTGATTCAGCATATTCCATATCGCCAGACATTACTTGATCAATAATTGATTGAATTAATTTTGATGCATCTGAAATCAAAGAAATTGTTTTTTGATATGATTGTTTGTTGGCGCCCTTATTTGCCATGTCTAAACGATTTTGAATTGATTGGAAATAATATTTAATTGTTAATGGTTGTTTTAATGATCTCCAAACATCCATTGATAATACATTTGTTGTACCTTCCCAAATTGAAGTTACTTGAGTATCTCTAAATAAACGTGGCATATCAGAATCTTCCATATAACCTGTACCACCCAATGCTTCAATACCTTCTGATGCTACCCAAATACTTTGTTTTGCAGTATACAATTTTGAAAGTGGAGTTAAAATACGTAATAGTAAATCAACTTGTTTATCATTACTGTTACATTCTGATTTGCCAAGTAACAATGAAACATCCAATAACAAATGTAAACCTGCTCTAAATTCCAATTCCATTTCTGCCAATGTTGAAAGATAAAGTAAATTATCTTTTAATAATTTACCAAATACACTTCTACGATGAGCAAAATCTCTACAGATTGCAACACATCTACGCATTGTTGAAACTGAATGAATTACATTGTGAATTCTAGTTATATTTAAAATAGATGAAATTACAGGTACTCCTCTACCCTTTGGTCCAACTCTAGTTGCTGGTGTACCCATTAATTCTAATTCTGCGGTTGGAACTGCTTTTGTACCAAATTTATTTTTTAATTTATGTACTTTAATACGATCAAGTTCACCATTTTCTTTTCTTAATTTTATACAATAAACTGATAACCCTCTTGATCCACCAACTGATCCTTTACCATCTGCATCTTCAACATCTCTTGCTAATACCATTGCTGCTTCTGATGTAGTTGCTGATGTAAAATATTTATATCCATGTAATGATGCTGCACCATCAGCTCCACCAGTACCAGTTGGAATTGCAATTGTTTCAGAATTTGATACATCAGATCCACCAATTTTTTCAGTCATCCATTGACCTGATGTCCAAAATTTCAATGGATCACGAGTTGTAAAATGTTTGTAATCTGTTGCTTTCATTTCATCTGAACCATACAATTCAATTAAACGTGCACCACCATCTGTCATTGATAATGGACAATCAAATACTGCCGATGAACATGCAAATAAATAAATCTTTATATATTGATAAATTCTACTATACTCTTTATATTCTCTTTCATATCCAATACTAACTAATCCTTCCGAACATCCAATATCTTTTAATTTATTCCATGATTCATCCACTACAATTTTATCAATTCTCCTAATTAAAATTAATAATAATAATAATAATAATGGTTAGTATATATGCACAAGTTAATGTAATTGTGATGTGTATATACATTTACTTACTTTCCCCATGCATCATATTGAATTAATTTTGGTGGATTATTTTCAGATGATCTACCCAATTCTAAAATATCAGTTACAACACGTTCACCAAATTGAGTGAGATCACCTTTTATTGAATCAAGTACTTGCACTGGTAATACTCTTTTTAATACACTTAATAATTGAGTATCTTCAAGAAATTGGTTACCTAATAATGGTGATTGTTGTTGAAAATATTCTCTTTCTGAATATCCTCTTTGTTTATATGATGTTGTAGTTGTCATATTATTTATATATGTTTATCATGTGTATTTAAATTACAAAATGAAAAAAAAATAAGAGTGGTATTGTAAAAAAAATTGAAATTTAAAAAAAAAAAAAAAAAATTCCATTATGACATCATAGAGACATACGAATTTGGGTATTAAAGTGGAAAAAAATAAGCAACAAAATTAAAAGAATAATTTAATTTATAATATTTGTTTTACAAAAGTTAAAAAACAAATTTATATATCAATCTCCATTATGACATCATGACATACAAATTTATAAACAAGAAAATAACAAACCAAACAACAGTATTAAAAAAAAACAATTAAAAAACAATTGTTGTATGACAGTGGATGATAATGTAAATGTTTACAATAATAAAACAAATAGATATTATTTATCATATGATGTGACCTTTGTTAAAAAAAATAATGAAATGATTATGGGTGAAATTTGTTGTTCAACTGACATTAATGTGTGGTTGATTGTATAAGTGTAAGGTGTATGAGTATTGATGTGTTTTATTACATGAATATAAACAAAACACATTTTTGAGAATGTGAGAAAAAACATATCACTCTTATAATAAATTTTTCAGTTTCACACTTTGCACAATATCTTAGTGAAAAAGAGATCACGCCTCTTTATGTGGTGTAGATATATAAAAAAAGGTTAAAAGTGAATTTGTGTTGGTTGAATCAAAAATTAAAATCCGCAATGAGACAAAAGTTATATTTTTATATACACAAAGAGTTTCTGGCAAAATAAAGCTATCTCATTTCATAATTTTTTTTTAAAATATCTTTTTAAAATTTCTTTTGAATTTCAAATATTTTTTTTATAAACAATTTTCGTTGGTTGACCAAAAAAAAAAGCCCTCCCACATCGACCTACATTGCGGTTTGTGTGAATATCTCATTATTTTCGATCATGATATTTGTTTTATAAAATTCGATTAATAAAATTGTAATGTTCGTTATTAATACTAACTTTTTATTAAAATACATTTTTGCGCACATCAAACAAATTTTTCAACACAAATAGCCTCAATTTCACAAGAAAAAACAAAAAATATAAATTTATGAGATTTTGAACCAATTAGATTATTGAATAGGATATTTTTTAAAAAAAGTAAAAAAAAAAAAAAAGAAAAAAATATTTTCTAAAACGAAAGTAATGCAAATTTATTTTTATATTGTTTATAAATACTTTTTTAATTATTAAAGATAACGCGGTGTGTAAAAGGTAATAAATTCTATAAATTATCACAAAACACTACTATTATTATATTATTTATATGTTATTGTAAAATTTGATTATTACTTTTTTTTATAGTTGACTATGTGTTAGACAAATTAGATCTAAAAATTAATTATTAATTATATGAATAAATCTTGCGTTTGTCGTGATCTCTCAACCCATTAATTTTCGCTATGTAAATATCTTTCTTTCCTATCGCTAACTGTAAAAAAAATATCTATTTTCTATTTTTTTTTTTTTTTTACAAAATTGTGATCAATTTAAAAATATCAAAATAAAATTTATTATAAAAAAATCACACATTTATTTATTGTATTTATCCACTCATTCAATAAATTATAAATCACACACAAAATATTAATACCCTTTTTTTATTATCAAAAAAAAAAAAAAAATTATTTATTTTTAGAATATTTGGTTGTTCACTTATTTATTTATATATAAAAATATATTTTCCAATTAATTTTTTAAAAGTGCTTTAAAAAAAAAAAAGAAAGAAAATAAACAGAAAAAGAAGAAATGAGTTTTTTTGAACTATTTGATATTGTCGCTGGTGCAAGAAGAAATACAATAGACAATAATAATAATAACGAAAATAATAGACCATCGAATAACAACAACAATGATGAAGAAAGTGAGCATAGCCAAATTGCTGAAAATCAAGGTGGTCAAACAATTTTAACAAACGATAATTTACAACAATCTGTTGATACAGACAAAAATGGATCAGATTTAGTATCAAATGAATTAAAAATGAACAGAACAAGAACAGTATCTGGTGCAAAATTTCAATTAAATATGAATAAATTAAATAGAAATAATAGTAATACAAGTAATAATGGCGGCAGTAATACTGGTGGATCAAATCAAAATTCACCAAGAGGAGGTAATAGCAACAATAACAATAATTCAAGAAGTAATAGTGTATTTAATTTAGAATCACCAAAAAATAAAGTTTTAGTGGATGGATTTTTAGGACCACCAGTTGAAAACTCTACAAATGATGGTGGTGAAAATGGTGATAATGGCCAAAATAATACAAATGGCGGTGGTGATAATGTTAATACACCAAGAGATGGTAAAGTACCAAGTGAATTTGATTATTATAATGAATATTATACAAAAAAAGGAGAATTAAAATTATTTGTGGTACCAAGTAAATGGTGGCAATGGGATACAATGAAAATGGCATTATTATATTTATCAAAGTTGACATTGATTGGGTTACTTGTAACATTTGTAGCATGTGCATATATAGCATGGTATATTATAGTTGGTAATAGATTTGTATTTGTAACAGAAAATGATGATAAACCAAGATGGGGTTTAGCATTATCAATTATAGCAGGTGTAATCAACGAACAATTTTTAGTTACAGTTGGATATTGTGTATTGACATCACAATTTGGATTTAAAGCAACAAAGAAAGCATTGCCAGTTGCAATACTATTTTCAATTACATGTGCAGTTTATACTATATGTGGTAGAGTATTCCAAATTACTGGTACAGCTGATTTCATTCCAAAATATTTATTCACACTTGGTAATATCATTATAATTTCATTTATTGTTGGTTGGAAAACATTTAAATCAAAATTGTTTACTATTTGGGCTGCACTTCCATACGTTACATTGGGTATAATTTTAATCGCATATGATTATTTCTTAATTAAATGGTATATTAAAAGCTCAACAACTGAATTTGAAAAGTCTGTTGTAAGAATTGTAATCCATCCAGTCATTACAGCACTTCTCTTGTTAATGTCTAGATTTTCAATTAATCAAATGGCTGCTCATAAACCACGTTCCGTCATATCACTCATGTTAATTCCAATTGCTCTCAATTCATTCTATGGTAAATTATTTGGTAATACTATGGAATCACTTAGTGCCGTAGTAATCTCCTCTCTCATCCTTTCAATTTTAGAAATTGTTTGGAAATGTTCACTTCGTGCTAGAGATTCTTTTATTGTTAGATTTTTGTATGTACCCCTATCCTTTCATCAAATTGTAAATATTAAAATACATGATACTAACTACTATTATTTATTTTCTTCACACACTCAATAGATGTAGATGCTCAGGTAATGCATCACAAGTTATGCAACAAAATTTACCATTATATACAGAGTATCAATCATTTGAAATGATATATGATTTAGCATCAACTTTTGTATCAACATTTATGGTTATTGCATACTTTATAACATTTTCAGATCAAGCAAGTTTATCAGAGGCCATTGCAAAACAATTTAAAATTATGGCAATTCAATTAGGATTTGCAATAGTGACTGAAATTTCTGTTGCATATGTATCTCTAGCTTATTTGAAATTACCAATCATTATTCCATATAAAAATAGAAAAAAGGGTTTCATTTTTATTACTTTATTTTCATTGTAAGTAATTTAATTCATTCTCAACCATACCTAAATTGTACACATACTAATTAATTATTTATTTTATTTACCAAAATAGCCTTTCAGTTATTGCATTTATTACAATTCGTATTGTAAATGTATTACATAATCAATGGATTGTTTAAACAATCATATTATTAAAAAAATAAAAACAAAAAACAAACAAAACAAATTAATTAAAAATTTATAAATAAAAATGTACTATTACTAAAAAAAATACATGCGACTTGATATGTTTGTGTTTTTAAGTTGGTGGTTGTTGTTATTATGTACAAAAATTTAACAAATTAATTTCGTTTATTCGTTTTGAGATTGTTGTTGTTGTTGGTCACCATCAGTACTTGTATTTCTTAACCATAAAATTAAATTGGTACGTGAACCACTTGTAATGTGATTTGCACCATGACGATGTTTACCAATATGTAAAAGAGCTGTACCTGGTACATGTTTAAATTCGAAATATTCATTATGTGTTTCTGGTTTATCAAGTACACCTTTGAAATATAATGAACCACCAGTGAATTCACTGCCCAAACATAAATTTACTGTTACATCTGATTCATCATAATGAAATGCCAATTCCTTTTCTTTATCCATTTTATATTGAACTGCAAATGCATGATGACTATTTAACTTGTCACCATTGTAATCTGGATAAAGTATTGTTGTAAATGGTGATAAATATTCTTCGCGTAATTGTTTAAAAAAGTTGGTGAATCCCATTTCGTCAAGTACCACTCCATAGTTGTTCATTGAATTTGGTCTTGCTGTTGGTAATCCTGTATCTTTAAAATTTTCAATTTCTTCTAATAGTTTACTGTATTTACCAAATTATCGAACTATATTAATATATATATATATATATATTGTAATTAAATATTTGATACATACGTATAAAATTCTGGAGTAAATATTTTAAAAGAATAAATTTGAGTTTCAGTTAATTTTGTTAATGCCTTGAGTAAATCTTGTTTATCTTGTGTCTTTTTAAATTGTTTAATTGGTTCAATAAAACTTTTATCAAAATATTCTTCTTTTAATTGGAAAATCTCTGGATACTTTTTTTCATAAAATTTGGAAATCATATTGATTCTTGCTTCTCTCATTTTTAATAATTTGTTAAATCCTATAATTATTGTTAGATCTCTTGTTAGTATATTTATATTTAGATATTACGTATATCCTAATAAAAAAGATTTAATAACTTACCATTTTGATTATCTTGTATACGTTTTTGTTCAGATTTAGTTGCACTGTGACGATGATGTGAACAACATTCATGATCATCTTGTTCGTTTTCATGATCATGTTGATGTTGATGATCGCTATTACAACATCCTTTATGTTCATGTTGATGATGTTCATGTTCGTGTTCATGTTCTTCATGTTCTTCTTCTTCTTCTGCTTCATCTTCACTTTCATCAGTATCACTATCTAAATCTTTTTCAGATACTACAGTATAAGTTGTATTTGGTATTAATTCATAACGATTATCATCTTTATTTGGGAACACTTCTTCTCCATTTGCATCTACAATAATTAATCCACCATCTGTTTGAAATAATTCATCTAAAATATCTTTAGTTGCGTATTTTTTTGATAATCTTAATTCTCCATATCCTGTAATAACATCAAACGTCCTAAGTTAGTATTATTATTCACAATGTAAATAATATTTATTAATGATGATGATAATTACCTAAACTTGTAAAGTGAATAATTTCATCAATACTGAGATCTTGAAGTTTATTTTGTAAGGAAGGGGATGAAGATGAATTTGTCATATTAGTTGATGATGTTGGAATTGAAGTTGCTGATGCTGTTGATGATGTTGACATTTTGTATAATTGAAATTGTGTGCGTTATATAGTATTATGATATATGTATATATTTTGTATTGTATATATGTTGTTGTATAAAAAAAAAACTGTGGATGAGATAATGTTTTGTTTTTTTTTAATTTTTAAAGGTTATAATTTGTGCGTGTTATCGGAAAAATTTAAATTTTTTTTAAAATAAAAAAAATAGTTATTTGTTATTTATTTAAATATGTGAATATATATAGTTAATTGTTATTTATGTGGGGTTATTTTCGAGAGTTATAATAATTGCAATTAATTAAATTAAATTTTTTAAATGGTTTTAATAGATTTTTATTTTAGTCGATTAAATTTAATTTAATTTTTTATTTTAATTTTTTTTGAGAAAAAAATTTAAAAAAATAATTAATTTTAGTTTTTTAAAAATAATTGAGAATTAGAATGCACAAAGGGTTGCTCAAAACAAATATTAAAAAACAAAGTTAGGTAGTGAAAATATTGAGAAACCTTTCGTTTTGTGTGTGTTTGATATAGTGTGTATTAATAAAAATTTAATAAATAACTATGATTTTAATGAAACTATGATATATATTTGTGTGGGTGGTTCTTGAATAAATCTAAAAATATCTAAATTTTTTGTGACGTTTTTTTGATTTTTTTTCGTTTTTTTTTGTAAAAAACACAACAGTGCCAATAAATGACAATACCACCAATATGAATAAATTTATATTATTTATATGTGTATTACTATTATGTAATTATAGCAATGGTAATAGTAGTGAAGAAATTGAAGTGATAAATATATATTTTAGTGGTTATATAAATTCAAATAATGGTAATGGTACAATTTCAAATCCATATAATAGTAATGAAATATGTAACATTTATTCAATTTTTACAAATGGTAATGTAAATAAAATTAATGGTACAATTATAACCATTAGTATAGGATATGGTAAATATGATACAAGTTTTTGTTTTGAATCAAAAAGTGAAGAAATCATTGGTTTTAGTAATGTTACAATTCAATCATACCAAGATAGTGTATTAAATTTAAATACATCTGTTGAAATCAATAATTTTTATGTACAAATTATTCAATCAAACATATTGTGGTATTCAATAAACATAGTATATAATGGTATTCAGATTGGAAGTAAAAGTGTAATAATCTTTGAAAATAGTTCACTTTCATTAAATCAAAGTTCATTGAATAATATTGATGATTCAAATGTATCATTTATCAATTCTTTCGTTTATTCAGATACATTTATTACAATACAGGTTAATTCAAGTTTAATAGTGGCGTGTAATTCAAAACTAACAAATTTAAATATAGTTTTTCCAGATAATTTTTATGAATTGGAAAATATTGGTATTCAAATATACAATTCAACTATCAACAAGGCAGTTTTTGAAACTAATCTATTTGATTTTTTAATTGATAATTCAATTTTGAACAATTCAAATATTATTGGTGCTAATGGTATCGTATCAAATTCATATATAACAACGTCTGCATTACAAAGTACAGCTGTATTTGATATTCTTAATATTAATGGCCCCGTTGGTTACGTGGCACAGTTTACATGTAAAAATACAACTATCAATTTCGTGGTAAATGAAAATAATCCATTCGTATTGGTATTATCAAGTAATAATACAAATATTGAATTTACAAATATAACCATTTCAAATTATCAAAAATCATTGTCAATGTTTGAATTGTTTGGTGAAAATACAGTGTTTACAGCAACACAATTAAAAATTGTAAATTGTATATCATCATCATTTATTGATGCAACTTATTCAACTGTAAATTTAAGTCAATTACAATTTATTGGTAATACATTCTTTTCAATGGTTACTGTTATCAGTTCAATTCAATTTAAGCTCACATCAACAAATTTTAAGTGTGGTGAAAATAATAATATAAATCAAGTAATAACAATGAATGCAGATAGTAGCAGTGGTATCAGTAAATTTACAAGTTCATTTTTATTCAAAGATTTTAAATCGAAATGTATTGGTACATATACATTTATAAATTCAATTGTACAATTTGAAAATATTGAAATTGAGGCAAGTTCAAATGAAAATTATATAAACATTAAAAATGGTACTAGTTTAACCATTAATCATTGTAGATTCAGTTCAAATTTATTAAATGGTCAAGATTTTTTATTTTCGATTGAAGATTCGTCAAGTACATTATCAATTCATAATAGTTTTATAGGTGATAGTTCAACACAAATAATATTTGGTTTTTATAGTGGTTTAATATTAATTGATGATTGTATATTTTCAAATTTATTAATATCAAATTCATTACCTGCTGTAACTGCATTTGGTTCAAATTTAAAAATTTCAAATTCTCAATTTAAAAATATTGGTCCACAATTATTTCAAGTTGATTATGCAGATGTTGAAATTAGTAATACATTTATTGCAAATGTTGGTTCAAATATATTTACAAGTGATTACCAATGTTCAGTATCAATAATAAATTCAACAGTTTCAAATTGTTTTACCCAATCAACGCTACTTTATTTTTCAATAAATTCAACAGTTGTAATTAGAGATTCAACATTTTTTAAAAATCATGGATATGGGTTCCAATTAATTTCATTTTCAAATTGTGATGCTACAATCGATAATTGTATATTCAATGAAAATTCATTTACTCCAATGATTCTAAGTTTTAATAATCAATTAATGTTGTTAAATAATATTCATTTATTCAATTTTACTGGTTCATTTTATATGAGTGATCTAGATGATATATCAATAATCAATGATTTTCAATACACATCAAACAATATACCAGTTGATTATTTATTTTATTATTCATACTCTAAACATGTTCAATTTACAAATATTGAAATATCAAGTAACTATTTTACTCAATATTTATTTTATTTAAATTCAGTTGGCGACATTGAATTTACAAATGTAACAATTGCTGACAATACAATTGTATCAACTAGTTTAAGTCAACCATATGGATTTGGATCACAATTAACATTTCAAGTTGGTGTAATAATATTTTTTCAATGTAATTCAATTGGATTTAATCAAGTCACGATAAAGGAAAATGAAATTTCATCAACATTAATTTATGTTTTTGAAAGTACATTGGTAATTTATAATTCATGCTCAGTATCAAATAATACAATTTCAAGTGGTACATATTTATTTCAATTATTTCAATCTGATTTCTTCATTGTAGATTCTCAATTCATTAGTAATCAAGGTACAAGTACTACAATGATATTATCTGATAAAAGTAATATAACAATTGAAAGTAGTGAATTATCAGGTAACCAATTTTCATATGGTCTTGGTTCAATTTTATTTTATCTTACAAATTATCTAATTGATTCATCTCCACCAAATACATTTACAATTGTACATTCAACATTTGAAAATAATGTTGGTAGAAATGGTTCAGTATTTTCAATGTGGGATGAATTTGAAAATTCTATGATTACATTTGAAAATAATTCATTTATTTCAAATAATGCAATTCAACAAGGTGGTGTAATTTATACAGTTGGTGATTTCAAATTTAAGAGTAATATGACACAAATATATGGGGAAAATACATTCCACGGTAATAAAGCAATTTACGGTAATGAATTCTCATCAAATAATTATCAATATGGTACATTTGATAATCAAACATTACATGTTGCAAATAATGATGATACAATGATTAGATTCAAATTTTTAGATTATTATGACCAAGTTTATTTACCGTTTTCAGATGATAATGTAGTATTTAACATTACTAAATTATCAGATGGATCAAGTGATATTGTTTCCTATAGAGCAAATTTAGGCGTTGGTCAATTTTATTATAAATTTGTTGGTATTGAATATGATGAATATACAATTGAATGTTTAGAGCCAACTCAATTTCAAATGAAAGTTATTCTTTTAAAATGTTTACCATTTCAATCATTTAATCAAAATTCATCACAATGTTCATATTGTCCAATTGGTCAAGCAGCAATTGAATCAACTGGTCAATGTTTTCAATGTAATCAATTTACAACATGTTTACGTAATATGGTATTTTCACAACAAAATTATTATATGGTTGATCAAGATGTTTCAAATGTTATTCAATGTTCGTTAGATACTTGTAATTCAGGTAATAAATGTACAAATCAATTAAATAGTGGGTTACTTTGTTATCAATGTATTGATCCTGATAGTGGTAGTGGTAGTGGTGATGATGGAACCATGGTGTTTGTAGATTCTAAAAATGGTATTCAATGTTGTAAATATTTTAAACCATTGTTAATAATACCATTGGTATTTATATTCTTGGTATTTTCATTGGTATTATCATGGTTTAAAAATAATGTAACATTTATTTCAATTGTAATTTTCATTCAATTAAACTCAGTAATATTCTATTCTTTTGGCGGTATTTATTTTATACCATTATTTAGATTATCAATTGATATGTTGGATGAATATTGTTTATTTAAATCATTAAATTTCAATCATAAATCAATTATATCATTTTCAATTATAATTTCATTATTTTTAATTGGTTTATCAGATATTACATTTAAATTATTTTCAAGATTTAATTGGTTAACCAAACAACAACAACCCCAAGAAAAGAAATCAAAAATTCAATGTGTATGGTCATTGATTCAAGTGTTTTTAATACCATTAATATTCATCTCAACAAGTTCAATAATTTCAAAAACTATAAACAAAATCAATTATCTTGCAGTTGATTTTTCAATTGATTATAATTCATCATTTAATCAATTTTTAATATCAATTTCAGTTATTTGTTTTATTGTAATTTCAATTTCAATTATTTTCATTTTATATTTAAATTTTATTTATTTAAAAACAAGTACACGTGTTAAACTATCGACAACAAAACAAAATCAATCAACCACTTGGAAAATACAACAAATTCTATCGAAATCACAATACAAACAATCATATAAATGGTGGGATTTAATAATAATTGGTAAATCATTTATTTATTGTTGTTTATCAATTTCAATGTTATTTGAAAGTAATTTTTATTTGGCAATTGTTATTTCAATTCAATTGATTTATTCAATTTCTTATTTCCTATTAAATCCATTGGAGCATGTGCTTAATCAATTTAAAGATTTAAATAATTTTATCAATCTATTACAATTGATAATTTTCATTATATTGGATTCATCATTATTACATCAATCAAAGCCACACCAAAAAGGTATAGTTATATCTTGTTTAACATTTACTTCAATCATTGTAATATTATGTTATAAATATTTTTATTTAAATTTTAAAAATATTATAAAGCCAACAATCAAAAACATTAAAAATATATCAATAAATTAAATTTTGTAAACCAATTGGTTAATTATAGGCAATTGTTTTTATTTCTAAATCTTTATTAATGTAGGCAATACCTCCGTCATCCAAATCAGCCACCATCCAATTATCATTTTTACCAGTAAAAATAGTTGTCCAAATCTAACATCTTTATCAATTTTCTCCATCACCAGTAGTCATGTATTGAAAAGTTAATGGATTTCTAATTCTAACTCATAGTATTTTTCTTTTTAAATCTGCACAGTAGCTTTCTTTTGCTAATTTGCGATCACTAGAAAAACATACTTTATTTCCTTTAATACCAAAAAATAAAGATTTGGATATTTTATTCTTTTTGTATGTTGGATTCCTAAAGGTCAATAACATGGGGGCAATCCTCATCAGTCATATTATTACTAAAAATTGGTACACGAACAGAGTTGCAAATAAACCTCTATTTACAAAAATATAATCCATTAGTTATATATTTTCTGTCTTCAAATACAAATGGATTATCTTTCTAATGCATCCAATGAGAAATTATGATATTCAATTGGTAATTTACCTGTCATTTATGCATTGATAATTATAAATTATGTATCCTCTTTAATAGAAATGATTTACATAATAATGTGTGTTGTATGATTATTATCATTGATTTAATACCCCAAATTAATTATAAAATTTTAATTTTAATTTATTTGTTTTATCAATTACATAATGTTGGTATTGAATAAAACAGATTATTATTGCGGTTGGATGTTATTGTTAACACACTGAAACTCTATACCATAACATTTACAAAAATTATATATATGATTTTGTAAACAAGAGTAAACAGTGCATGCAGTGTTAAACATCCAAAACATTATTATTATTGTTGTTGGTTGTGCTGAATATATGTATATGAATTATTATTTTATAATTCAATAAATAAATAGATATTATATGATTGTCTGTTATTTTTTGTTTGTTTGTTTGGTTTATACAAGGGTGTTTGAATTTCTTTTTTTGCTGCTCTTTAAAGACCAACTACCATTTTCTTTTTTTCATATATTTGCAAGAAAAAGTAGGAAAGAATTTAAATATTGCCATCTAGATAAAGGAGGGTAAGCGAGAGAGAGAGAGTTTTGTACACAAGCGCAGAGAGAGTAGGCTGATTGATTGATTTTTGAAAAAAGTACACAGCTAATAGTTGATCACGAGATTATTTACATTATTAAACATTTACCAGCTTTTCTTTTTTGGAGAATCATTTTTCTTTTTTTATCAAATGAAGATAATGGTTTCTTTTCTTTTTTATCTCCAGAACTAGTGAGAACACCACTAGAATTTAAATCTTTTGCACTACCAATACTATTTGAACTACTTGAAATTGAAGAAGAAAGTGTATTTATTGAAGATGATGAAGTTGATGAAAGATTTGAATTTGTACTACATGATGAAGAAATTGAAAGATTTGATGATTTTTTTTCTTTTTTTTCAGATTTTTTACCATTTGTTCCGTTGGCTGTTGGTTTTGTTAATAATTGACGTACTAAACAATCGAAAGAACTTTGAATGTTCATATCAATTTTAGCAGATGTTTCCAAGAAATCACCAACACCCCATTTTTTAGTTAATGATTCAACTTCTTCAGGAAAAACAGCACGGTTATCTTCAAGATCACATTTATTACCCAATACAACGATTGGAATTTGTGAAATTGGTTTCTCTTTAACCATACAAATATAATTTTTAATGTTTTCCAATTCCAATAAACTAACACGTGATGTAATTGAATACACCAATACAAATGCTTGTGCATTTCTAATATATAAATCTCTCATTGCTAAATATCTTTCTGTGCCTGATGTATCCATAATTTCTAACATAAAATTATCACCATTACTTGTTTCAATCACTTTTCTGTATAAATCTTCAATTGTTGGATCATACTATAAATTTATGTCAATAAAAAAAAAAAAAAAAAAAAAAAAATTAATAAAAAATTTATAAATGGGCGCATTTAAAAATTTTAAAAAATAAAATTTTAATTAAATTTTAAAAAAAAAAAAAATTAAAAAAA
>JABXES010006209.1:0-59039 GCA_013375695.1 Dictyostelium brefeldianum
TTTATACGATGGTTGGTGTATTATTGTCGAAAATTCTTTTTTTTTTATTTTTTTTTTTTTTAAATTTTTTTTTTTTATTTTTTTTTTTAAAAACAATAAAAATAATAATAAAAAATATTTTTTTTTTTTATTTTTTTTAAATTTTTTGCGCATTTTTGAAAATTTGAAAAAAAAAATTATTTTTAATATTAATTTTTGAACATGTCAGATACAACAGAACCAATAATTATAGATAATATTAGTGATATAGTAGATAGTAGTAATAATGTAGATAATAATAATAATAAAAACAATACTACTTCTGCTGCTGCTGCAGTGGACGATGGTGCCAAAGATATTAATAATAACCCAACACAAGAGCCAGCTATAAACACAGATACAAAAGAACAAATCAACAATGATAATAACGATAATAAAGATAATAAAGAAAATAATAATAACGATAAAAATGAATACCAATTTTATTTAGAATCAACAACCAATTCATTAGATACATTACTACTTCTTCATATTATAACAAAGTATGAAATTGAAAAACCAACATTTGATTGGTTTTCAATTCATTCAATGTTAATTAAAGAACATGATAAGTTAAAACAATTAAATATAATACAAAATTCAATCACATTATCTGATCATTTTAAAACTGATGAAGTAAATACCAAATTGCTTACACACATATAGTTATCATATGATTCTCAATACTAATATATCATATTTACACATATATTAGGAAACAAAATCATTATATAATAAAATTCAAGATGTATTTAGTAAAAATCATATAAATTTAGAGAAATTTATAATGGATAAAAGAATTGAAATAATAAAGGATCAAATTGAAAAATATAATAATGAATTAAAAGAAAAGGATGAATATTGTACAGGTATAAAACAAAATTATTTAAATCTATTGGAAAAAGAAAAAGAAGAAAAAGAAGAAAAAGAAGAAAAAGAAGAAAAAGAAGAAAAAGAAAAACAAAAAGAAATTGAAAAATCAACACAACCACCAATTATAAAATCATCGTCATCAAAGAGAAAATTAACATCATCTTTAAGCAATACTACAAATATCAATACACAAACACCATCAAATACACCAGCATTAACTATTGAACAACAACAACAAATTGATGAAGAGTTAAAGAAAAAAGAAGAAGAAATTCAACAAAATAAAGCAAGCTCCAAAAAGATATTACATACATCAATGACAAAAGTATGGAAAATGGCCAACCAACATCGTCATGCATATATATTTAGATACCCAATTACAAAAGAAGAAGCACCGGATTATGATTCAGTTATTAAACATAGAATGGATTTAACAACATTGAAAAAGAAATTGGATGATCAAACTTACAACACCTGTAGTGAATTTAATAAAGATGTAATGTTGATATTTAAAAATGCAATGGAATACAATCAAGAGGATTCAGATATTTATAATATGGCTGCTCAACTAAAGAAATTGGCAGAAAAAGAAATGGAACAATGCTTTGCAACAGAAGAGCTACTGATAAGTGGTGCTGGTAATTCATTAGGTACAAGATCAAATAG
The DNA here is from genome assembly GCA_013375695.1 of Dictyostelium brefeldianum. Lineage (NCBI taxonomy): Eukaryota > Evosea > Eumycetozoa > Dictyosteliales > Dictyosteliaceae > Dictyostelium > Dictyostelium brefeldianum. The sequence goes on from JABXES010006209.1 coordinate 1,558, forward strand.
AGGTTCTGCATCAAATACACCATTATCAACAAGTACAAATAGTTCAAATACAATTGTACCAACTATGCCTTCTCCTTCAATTAGAGGTAGAAATAAACTTGGTTTATCAAGTTTATCAACAAACAATAATGTAAATAATAATAACAACAATAATGTCAATACCACAACTGCAGCACCAACAACTTCACAAACTCCAATAGTTCTTACTACTAGATCAAAAAAGAATAGTACTGCTAGCGTTGCAACACCATCTTCATCAACTTTTACAAGTGATCAATCTGATCAATCAAATCCAAATACTCCTTCACTTCAAGAAGATGTTATTGATACATCAGATCATGATGGTTTACCAACAACTCCAAAAATTAAAAGTAATACAAGCAGTAGAACAATTTCAAGAAGTAGTAGTAGAAAACAAACTGCAGAATCAACACCAGAATTAAAAGAAGAATCACTCACACCAATTGGTAAAAAAGTTTCAAAAAGACAAAGAAATACAAAAACTGATGAAACTGTTACTCATTTAGATAATGAATTATAAATAATAAATAAACAACATTTTTTTTTTAAATTATTACTAGTATATATTCTATTTATTTTGTTTTAACTAATTAATTTGGATAATATTGTTTTGAAGTTAATTTTAAAAAGATTTGCTCAATAGTTGATTGACTAACCATATAATCATCAATTATTGATTTCAAATTTGATTCAATAGTCGAGAAAATAAATGATAGTTTAATTGGATTTATCGATGAATTTGGTATTTCAAAACTTGCTGATAAACCGTGTTGATGTTGAATTAATGATGATGTTTTAAATTGCCCTTTAAATAGTTCAACACCAGTATCTTCATATTCTTTTTTAAATTTAACTTCAATTGAATAACCACCACCAAACTTATTCTTTATATTTTGAATTGATCCATGACATAATAATTTACCATCTTTTTGAATTGAAATAACATTTGAAAGTGCTTCAACTTCTGCTAAATGATGACTTGTAAGTATTATTGATTTATTCTTTTTCAACAATGTGATAACATTCCACATGTGTTTTTTAACACATACATCAACCCCGTTGGATGGTTCATCTAATAAAACAACTGATGGATTACCGAGAAGACATATTGACAATGAAACTTTTCTTTTATTGCCACCTGAATAACCATTAACATTTGATTTTGCTATTTTTGATAGATCCATCATTTTAATGAATGATTCAACAGTTTCTGGAATTTCATTTTCAGGTATTCCTTTAATTCTACAATACAATGTTAATTGTTCTCGTGCTGATAATAACCCAATTAATGCATCAAATTGGAAACAATAACCAATTGAGCGAAGTGCATTTAATCTTTGTGATTGCAAATCGTATCCATTGATTTTAATTTCACCTGCAGTTGGAGTACAATCACCCGAAATCATTTCTAATGTGGTACTTTTACCAGCTCCATTGACACCTAATAGTGCAAGTGTAGTTCCTTTACCAACAACTAAACTTGTATTATTAACTGCAATTACATCAATTTTATTTTTACCAACTTTTTCAAATGTTTTACTTAAACCACTGATTATAATTGGATTATCATTCTTTATATGTTCTTTACTTTCAGCCGAACCAATTTTATAGGTAGATAATAATTTATTAACACGAATTCTTTCATTTGCAACATCTGAATCTTCATTATCTGGTGGTAGTGGTGCATGTTTATTTCTAATTGATCTTTTTCTAAATTTACCATTTAATTCTGCACTATAATCAATTAATAGTATCCATGTAACCCAAACTATACAATGTACAATTAATACGAGGATTGGTAATAAACCAAAATGAATACTCCAATAATTACTGATATGTGTTTCGCCAACTCTTGTAGTACCAGGGAAATTTGTAATTATTGTTAAAACTTTTGAAAAACAATAAAATGGAGATAATGCAAAAAATACAATATCAGCAATATCTGTAAGTGTTTGAAATGATTCACTATTCTCTTTTATTGCCCATATTCTTAAAATCAAGGTACATACAGTCATAAGTGATACTGTTACAAAGTGGATACCAAATATTGCACCAACAGCTTTACCATGTGATTTAAATGCATAGCTCATTAAATATGATAATGGTATAATTGCAATCGTAAACAAAATAATTGTAACTATAAATAAATGAAATTGGTTTCTAAATTTATCATCAATTGAAACTACCAATACTGAAAGGAATACAACCAATAAAGCAGTAAGGAAATAGTCCCAAATTAAATTTGAAATCCAATAACAATATTTCTTTAAACCAGATATATACAATAATCTTTTAACTCTTTGTGAACGTTCCATTGTAATATTAGCAGCATGAGAAGCTGATATCAATGAAAATGAAGCCAATGTCAATATAATGAAAAAGATAATTGCGGCAAAGTTAATATCAATGGTACTTTTTTCAAAATTTGATTTAATATGTTCAAATGGTAATGAGGTTGTTTCAATTTTTGGACCAAACATATACTTTGAAATTTCTGAATTAATGAAATTGACATAAATTGGTAAAACGTGAAGATAGTTCTTATTGTAATAAACATTATAATGTAAAACTTCTGGACTACCCTCAACTGATGGATCAATTGGTCTTTTATCAAAATAAAATGCACCCGGTGTATTTTGATAATTTTCCAATAGATAATCATTAAATTGATCGTATTCAATGATTTTTGCATGATTTGTTTGACCCAATGCATTTTTAAATGATAGACCAAACGTTGAATTTACATCTTTAATTGAAAATGGAATTGTAAAATTTTCACCTTGGAATACATTTATATCCAATAGTAATGGGGTTGTAACAGTATTGTATATATTAATGGTTCTCATATTTTTATACAATATTAATCCACCTGTCAATATTAACAATGGTATAAAAATTGAAAGTAGGAATGATTTTAAATCTTTTCTAGTTGTTTTTGCTCTTTTAATTAATAAACCTTTTAATTGTTGACCACTTCTTGTACCAGTACTAGTTGTTAATAATGCTTTCTTTACAATTGATTCTTCAAAATCTTGTAGTCCAAATTTTGAATTTTCGACATCACTAATAATCTTTAAAAATACTTCTTCTATTGTAGTTACAGATATACCATAGTTTGTTAATTTCAATGCATCCATATTTTCATCTAAATGTTTAAAAAACTCTGAAAATTTACCCAATGAACCAGTTGGTAAACGATATTGTAATTCCATTCCCGCATCTGATAACAATGTTGCATCTGATATAAATTGAATAATTGTATTGGTTATTACATTTGTATCAATCATAGTCATCAGTGATTTCTTTGTAATAGTTAATAAATAACCAACTCCAAATCTATTTTTTAAAAATAAACTTGATCCATTACATTTTAATTGACCATATGACATAATTGAGATACAATTTGAAATTGCTTCTGCTTCATCAATGTAGTGAGTTGATAATATAATTGTTTTACCTTGTTTATGATTTAAGATGAAATCCCAAACTTCCTTTCTAGAAGTTGGATCTAATCCACTTGATACTTCATCAAGGAATATAATATCACATCTTGGTCCTATAAATGCTATACCAAGACAAAGCTTACGTTTTTGACCCCCTGATAGTGTTGAAGCTGGTGAATTTAATTTTTGTTCTAGTCCAACATCAATCGCAATCTTAATTGCTTCAATTTTTGATAAACCATTCTTGTTTGAATATCCTTTTAAAGATGCATAAAATTGTAAATGTTCCAATACTGTTAATTGTGGCCAAATAACATCATTTTGTGAACAAAATCCAAGTGATTTTCTAATTTTATTCATATCTTTATGAATGTCCATACCGTTAATTATTGCACCTCCACTAGTACATTCAATTAAACCTACACATACAGAAAATAGCGTGGACTTTCCTGCACCATTTTGACCAAGAATAGCATGTATAGTTTCTTTTCTAATATCAATTGAAAAATCATCCAATGCAACTCTTTTACCATCACCAGTTTGATATTCTTTTCTTAAATTTCTAATTACAATTGATGCTTCGTTTTTTGAATCTTTGAAATTTTCAAAATTTTTACCATCACCTAATGATCTATTACAAAGTATTGATTCTAAATCAAATAAACTTGAATTCTTTAATTTATTGCTACCACCACACCAGTAAGACTTTGTTATTAAGAAATACCATGGTTTTGAAATACCAAATTCACCTGGAACTACATTATCGAGATACCATATAATAACCGTGTATAATAGGATATCAAACGCTAAAAAACCAATTACTTGATACTCTGATACAATGAATGACCAATTTGGTTTAATTGCGTAAACTAATTCCAAATCTTTTGAAACCCATGAATAATTTGCCATTGCCAATGCAATTGGTGAAATTAAGGCAGTTAACAATTTCAATGTAGTGGAAAATTCGAATCTACTAATCAATATACCAACACCACCAAATACCAATACAATTAAAAATGATACCATTCCTGCAAATTTTGATCTTGAAAAGAATTTACTTAGGATAAATGATAATTGTAACAGTGTTATTGAATATAATACCAATACAATCAAAAGTATAAACCATTGACATGAATGAATTAATCCAGTTAATTTTAAAGATAACATTATTAATATGGTACTTGGTAATACAGTATACAATGATGTAATTGAAAGTGAACAATAAAAAGCTAAACTATTTAATCCCATTATTTTCATATTTTCAAAAATTTTAGTTTCCTTTTCAATCACTAAATTTGTAATCATATTAAAGTAACCAACAAATATAGCTGTAGTTATGAATATACCACCAACTTCTTGAAATATCATTTTTCTACCATCTGTCCATTTCTTCCATAATTCAACAAACCCTGGAAACCTTTGTGCTGTAATTAATATTGGTTGATTGAATCCATTTGTCATTAATATTGCTTGATCTACACCAGATTGAATTTGAGAGAAATAATGTCTAAGATAAATTTGAGAATCAGATCTTTCCTTATATTGTTTATTATTATCGTTTACCCAATCCGAATCAACTTTAATACTATATTTAACTGTAGTTGGATTATTGGGTTGATTAGGTGGGAACCATACACCACCCATTACTCCTCTATAATTTTCAGGGTTATGATAATATGCATCCATTGCTTCTATATTATCGACGACTACAAAATATCTCTCTACCATTTCTGCTGATACTTCTGGGTGTGCAATAAATACTTGTTTCTTTAAATTACCCAATATTTGATTTTGATAATCATTTAAACCACCTTCTGATCCTACAATCAATTGTTTTGTATTTGCTATTATCTCTGTGAATCCTGTTACATATTGTTCAGAGTAATCTGGTGTCATTATAAATGTTAAATCTATAATAATAATTTTATTAATATATTAGTAAAAGTATATGTGTGACCATATCTCTAATCGTATTTATTTGATACTTTACATAATAAACCATATAATATACCAATAACTATCATTGGTGATAATATTTCACCAACTAATTTTATTTTTGATTTACCTTTTAATAGATAATTCTTTTTTAATAGTGGTACTAATTGATTTTTAAAGTCTTTCATGTTTCTAAAAATTTATAGATATCCAACGTGATGTATGTTTATATTAATTAACAATGAAAGGGATAATAATTAAAAATATTGTGTGTTTTTTTTATTTTACGAAATTTTATTAAATTCACTAAAATGGAAAACTACTTTTTTGCACGAAAATCTATTATTGGATGAGTGTGGGTGTATGAAAAAAAAAACTTGGATTTTTATTTTTTTTTCTAAATATGTTGTGTTTATTTGATTTTTTATAATTTAAATTTTTTATTTTTTATTAAAAAGGAACACAATACTAAAAAAAGGAATAATACAATAATTAAATTAAATATTATTTTTACAAATAAGTTTTTACAATTGTGTTAAAATATTTATAATGAAAAGGAAAAAAAAAAAAAAGAAAAAAAGTCTCAATTTATATAATTAATTTTATAATTCAAATAAAATTGTTTTTATATTTTTATTAATATTAATTTTTATTTTATCTTTCAACTGATGATCACTTTTTTTATTTGTAGTTGTTTATCGAATAAAAATAAAATTTAATTGTGGATTGTTTTGTTTTTTCATTTTTTTTGAAAATTATTTTATTTTAATTTCAAATTTTTATAAAATTAATATATTATTTTGGGAATTATTATTTATCTGCAAAAGAATAACCACATTTTTTAAAATTATTCAATTATTTTTATTGTTTGTGTGTTTAGTGAGTGTGTGCTTGTTTGTATGTATGTATTTTTTAATTTTTTATGTGAACAGCATGTTATAAAAATTTAAAAATATAAAAAACAATATCACACTCGTGTTAACACCATTTTTATTTTTATAACATTTTTAAAAAAACAAAAAATTAAATTTAAAAGCAAATATATTATTTATAGGTTTAATAGTAAAATAGTATATACCAGGTACATACATACATTAGAAAAGACAACATGTTGATTAAAGAATAGTATGTACAACAAATGCAAAAAAACAACAACAGTTTTAAATTAGATACAACATAACTGACCTATCAATTAACTCTACAAAACAAACAGTAGAATGATATTACCATTAACGGTTGAAGAATATCAAATTGCACAGTTATATATGGTTGCAAAAAAATCAAAAGAAAGTACTCAAGGTGGTGAAGGTATTGAAATTGTTAAAAATGAACCATTTGAGAATGAAAAAGGTAAAGGTCAATACACTGAAAAGATAATTCATCTTGCATCAAGTCTTCCGAGAGTAAGTAACAATGTTTTTTTGTTGTTTATTTGTTTTTTTTAATTTAAAGTATATGTATTTATTAATTCAATTATAATTAAAGTTTGCTTCAGCAATATTACCATCATCAGCATTAATGGTAACAGAGAAAGCTTGGAACGCTTATCCTTATTGTAAAACTGGTATGTTTAAACACATGCATATACACCTAAACAAACATTGATAATATGTTTTTTAGTTATTAACAAACTATATCTATTATTACACGACAATAGAATACAGTTGTCCATTTTTTGGAGAGAAATTAGTATTATCAATTGAATCCAAACATTTAGCAGGCAGAGGTGAAGTTGAAAACGCATTAAATTGTGATAAAGAAACATTAAGTAAAAGAACAGTAGATTTTATTGATATTGCAAATGATCCATTAGATCCAAAGGATTACATTCAATCAGAAGATCCAAAATTATACAAATCTGAAAAAACAAATAGAGGACCATTAGTTGATGAAAATTGGAAAGAAAAGGTTGAACCTGTAATGACATGTTACAAATTAGTACACGCAGAATTTAAATATTGGGGTTTCCAAACAAAAGTTGAAAATGTAATTCAAAAAACTGGTGTTAGAGATGTACTATTAAAAGCACATCGTGCTTTATTTTGTTGGATGGACGAATGGTTTGGACTAACAATTGAAAATATAAGAGAAATTGAAGAACAAACTAAAAAAGATTTACAAATTAAGTTGGAAGAAAGTAAAAATCAAAAAAAATAAACATTCAAACCACCATATATATTTAATCTTTTTCAATTTACATTTTTGTATTGTTTTTGATTTATAGATATAGATCGTATATCATTTATAAAAATTTATTATTACTACTTGATTACCATTTTTCAGAAATAATTTTAGCACCAGTTAAATATGAGAGTAATGGGAATTCCTTTTCAAGATAACTATTACCTTCATTATAAATCAATGTTTGATCTGGTTGTTCGCCATATCCAGAATAGAATTTTAATGTATTATTGAATGTGTGATTTACAATATAACCAATTGGTGAAAATCCTGATTGATCCAAGAAACTATTATCTGCATAATTTATAAACATTTGAGTTGTTCTACAACATGCTTGATTATTTTGTTCTTCTGCAGCAAATGTAACTGTACCTGCTTTATTTGAAATTAATACTGGATCATTTGGAATTGTAACATTCCATTTTTCGTTTAATGTTGAATCTGGTGAAATCTACAATAGCACATTCATACATTAGTATTAATACCTATACATAAGTTATGCTCCATATATATATAATACAAATAATACTCACACCCCATTGTGCAACGAATAATTGTGGACTTTGAATTACTCTAAAGAAAGCATTATCTGTGAAAAAACCATCATTAATTAATTGATAAAATCTTTGTGCACCATATGGTGAGTAAGTGCTATTAACATAGATCTCTACATCTCCTGTACTTGTTGAAAATAATACATTATATGTACTTGGTGTTTGTTGTCCTAAACATACACTAACTAAACATATAAAAAATAATGCAACTAATTTATTCATTTTGGTGATGTGATGTCATAAAATTAAAAATAACAAAAAAAAAACTAATTTTTGGATGAAAATTATTTCCAGTTTTTTTTTTGATTCTTTAAATAAATTTAATAATATACAGTTATAACTACATTAAAGCATCTATTCATAGTTATTTATAATGACTTTTTTTAAAAAAAATTTATCTTTTTTATTTTATTATATTATTATTATAAGGGTTAGAATTACAAAGTAGCAGACATACTATATTATTATTATTGTTTTGTAGTAGTTGAAGGAGCACTTGATGTTGTGTTATTGTTATTATTGTTATTATCAGATGATTCATTTGGGTTTTCAAACATTTTAACTTTTACTTTTACCAAATTATGATTATTCAATTCTTCAGATGTGATTTGTCTTTTAATAGGTAATGGTGATGATTGATCATTAGCAGTGGTGTTATTAACAAATGAATCACTTGAACTTGATAATGGTGAACTATTTGTAAATCTTTTCATTACAGATGGTGATGCTCTACCTGTTGAATTTGATAATGTTGGTGAACTTGATAAACTACCACTACTATTATTTGTACCACTACCATTACTATCACCAGTTAAATTAGTTGATACTCTAAATGATGAATTTGATTTAAATGATGATTGTCTTGATAATACAGGTGATGATGTTGAACTTGTTGATTTCTTTTCAATATTTGCATTTGAAATTGTTGATGATGCTGTATTACCTGTAGTTGATTGTTTAGCAATACTACTATTAATAGTGGTAGTTACTGTCTTTTGTTGTTGTAATTGATCTAATGTTGTTAAAATTGGAGCCAATGATTGTTGAAGTAATTGTTGAAAATTTAAATTAATTTTAGTGAATTCTAAATTAATTTGATTTGTAATTGAAAGTTCAACTTGTTTAATATCTTTTTTAATATCTTGTACAATTGATTCATTTGATTGAGCAACTAATCCAATTAATTTTGATTCCAATTGTTTAAATTCGTTGGTTAAATTAATGAAAGATGCAGATGATACCGATGGTGCAACTGGTAATGGTTTAATTGGTGCAATATGTGTAATTAATGGTGATGCAAATATAGTTGATGATGGTGATCTTGGTATTGGTGTAACTTTAGTTCCTTTCTTTTTTCTAACTACCATTGTACCTGTAGCTGAAATTTCTTCATCTTCAACACCTTCTTCATCTATTGTTGTTCTTTTCTTACCATGGAATATTGTTGTACTAAATGGATCAATATCATCTTCTTCATCTTCATCATCTTCTTCATCATCATCTTCACCACCAGATTCATCATGATCATCTTCTTCAGTTGTTGCTCTTTTCTTTCCATGAAATATTGTTGTACTAAATGGATCAATATCACCTTCTTCTTCATCTTCATCTTCATCTTCATCATCTTTACCATTTAAATGATTTTCATCATCTTCTTCCTCTTCGAAATCACGACAGGTTGAATAGTTACCTTTGAAATTTAAACTACCTAAATGATGATTTGATGTACCAAATTTAGAAGCTAAATCATCAATGGAAGGAGAAGGACCAACAGTAGATGTATGTATTGTATTATCATTTAATACAATTGAATTTGAACTAGTGTTTATACCACCACCAGACGATACAGTTGATACAGTTGTGTTAATGTTGGAAGATAAAGGTTGTTGAGGATGTTGTTGTTGATGTTTTAATTGTTTTCTTAAATCTTCATCTTTCTTTTTCTTTATTCTAAATAATTGATTAACTAAATCACCAAGTACATCAGCACCTTTATCTTTACGTAAGAATGGATGTAACAGTAAATCAATTGGAGAAGCTCTCTTTTCAGGATCTTTAACTAAACATCTTGATAGGAAATCATTTAATAGTGGAGACCATTTCTTTGGTTCTTGAAAAGTTGGTGGTGGCCAATTTGGAACCATCTTCATTGCACGCATAGGATTCATATCCATATGTGGTGGTAATCCATCTGCCATCTCGATAATTGTAATACCCAATGACCAAACATCTGCTTTGAAATCATAATTCTTTTTCAATATTACTTCAGGTGCCATCCATAATGGTGTTCCAATCATTTCTTTTGATTGATCAAATGCACCATTCAACTTTTCCGAAACACCAAAATCTGCAATCTTGACATCACATTGTTCTGATAGTAATATATTTGCAGCTTTTACATCTCTATGAATTATATTTTGAGAATGTAAATAAATCAAACCTTTCAACGTATTCTTTACAACAAATGAAATTTGAGATTCATTTAATGTCTTTTCCGTTGTTTCAATTATATCACGTATTGAACCTAGTGCACAATAGTCCATTAAAATCCAAATGTTTGATTCTGATTGAAGTGATCCAAAGTACGATACTATATTTGGTGATTTGCAATTTTTTAATATATTAATTTCATTTTGTAATGATACACTATCACTTTCTTTCATTGCGATAACTTTAATTGCCAATGTGAAACCTAAATCTTTATGAGTACCCTTATAAACTGATCCATATGCACCATCTCCTAACTTTTCATCCAATTTAAAATCATTTACACCTGTCCATTTCAAATCAAAATCAACATGCATCTTGTGAATTACATTGTATGGAATTGAAATTTCTGTATTTATATCAAATGTTGATTTGGTTTTTTTATGTGATATCTTTTTACCACTGCCACTTGAACTATTTGATGTTATTCCATTTGGCGATAAATTGTTTGTTGCTGTTGCATCTTTATGTGATTTAAATACTGAAAATGTACCTTTTTTCTTTTTCTTTTCTTTTTCAAGTGGTGATGTTGTTCTTGGTGATATTATAGTATTTGGTGATGTTGATGATGGTTCACTATTACTGTTATGCATTTGAGCAATTTCAGCAGAAGTTGGTTGAGTTGGTGTATTTGGTAATGATGTAATTGATGATGTTAATAATTTAGGTGATGATATAAATTGAGCAATTTTTCTTGTTAATTTTCTTGTATCTGATATTTGTTGTGGTTGTTGTTGATGTTGTGGTGATGTATTTTGTGAACCACCATTATTATCATTATCATCACCTGTTTCATTTTCACATGAATCACCACCATCAGTATTCATACTAATATTACTTGAATGTCTTTGTAAATTACCATTTCCACTTGAACTTGAACTTGTATTTGAAATTGATGAATCTGTTCTTGTTAATGGTTCTTTATTACCAATATCAGTTGCTGGGTTGACTAATTCATTACCTTCTAAACTGCTACTATTTCTAATTGGTGGTGGAGGTGGTAGATAATTTGGTGGGTTATTACTAACTATATTATTATTACCAACACTGCCATGTAATGAATTTAATAAATTTTGAGTTGACGGTGATTTCATTACTTTTTGAAAAAATTCTTTTCCCCCACCATTATTATTACTTAAATTATTACTATTACTCATTTATTATGGCTATTTATTGCACGAGTGAGTGTGATTGATTTCACTTTATAAATAAATGTACTATATTTTTTTTGAGGATGTTGGGTTTGTTTTTTTTTACAGGATATTTTTAAAATTTTTTATTTGAAAATTTAAATTATACCATGTGACAAATTTTTTTTTTATTTTTTTTTATTAAATTTAATTTTATTTATTTAATTATACATTTTTTTATTGTAAATCTCAATTATTATCACCATTAAATTGTACATTACAAACACAAAGTCGTAAAAAAATATAATGGTTGTACAGAAACTTTTCAAACAACTTTTTTTTTTTATTTATTTTTTTTTTTTTCTCTCTTTGTTTTTTTGTTTTTAAATACTTTATCAATTGGTATATCCTCTTTTAATTTAAATGAATATTTATTATCGCCATCGGAGGGTGAAGATAAATTTGATATTTGATTTAAATAAATTTGTTCAACTTTGTTTAAGAATAAATTAATTTCTTTGTGTTGTCTATTTGTTATTTTTTGTAATATTGAAATCAACCAAAAATAATAATCCAATCCATTAACATTACCATTTGATGATTTACTTCTAGCTGTTCTAACTTTTGGTAATAGTATTGTTTTTTTTACTTTTTTTGATGATGATGTTGATTGTTGTTCATTATCATTGAATAATATTGTTGAATGATTGTTATTGTTGGTGGCTGTTGTTGTATGTTGATTTGTAGTTTTAGTTGATTTTGAATGATTTTTTTGATATCTTTCAGATAGACCATCATATTTTGTATGAATTTGATCAGTTATTAATCTTTTAATATTTGATGGTTTTAATTTTGGTATACCTTTAAAATCTGATATATTTAAACTCCAAGTATCTTGTTTTGAATTGAAAGAATCTTTTGGTAAATTATACATTATATCATATAACCAATTTTCAATTTCAACTTTTTCCAATTCTTCATTAATTTCTTCATCGTCGTCATCATCTTCTTTCTCTTCTTCTTCATCTTCTTGATAACTATCTTCATTATCTTTATGTTCTTTTTTAAGTTGCTCTGGTTTTATATTTATATTATTTCTTTTTTCATTTAATAGATTTTGAAGGAATTCTAAACTTTCTAAATTATCCATACCATTACCACATGTGGAATTAATGTCAGTGTCTGCATTACTATCACTTTTAATACCACTACTATTATTAAATGTATATTGACGATCAAATAAATGTAATTTCATTTTCAATACAATCATTATAATTGAAACACATAATAAATCTGAATTTGTTGGTAATATAATCTTTTCATAACTATTAAGTAAATGATTATCTGGATATTTCTTTTTATAAACTTGAAATGGTATTGATATAATATTGTATAATTGATGTGATAAATTTAATATTTGTTCTGAATAAATGGTAAATTTATATTAGTACATATTATGAAAGTATGAAAAAAAGTATGTCCATATAAATATAATTTCATTCCTACTTACTTGGTAATTTTAATTCTGTACAAAATCTTAATAGAATTAATGGTACATTTGAGGATGGTAAAAAGTTTAAATATTTACAAAGGTCAACACATATTCTTTCAAAATTTGTAAAAGTTGAGTTTGAATTTGACCAAGAAAAACTCCATGTAATTTCATTTGTGAACGAAGGAATTTTACCAGTTTGTGCCAATTGTATGAAATCACTAACTATGACAGGTTCTTTAAGGTAAACACAAGCTAAATAACAAATTGATAATGTAATGAAAGGAGGTGGATAGTTTATAATACCAAAATGATTGTTTTCTTTACTGTTATTGTCATCATTGTTACCACCACCACCACCACCACCACCATCTTGACTAAATCTATCCAATAGTGTAAACCATAATTCACCTGTAACTTGATACAATTGTTCATTATAACCATGATCTTTAATTAATGAAGTTACTTGAATTTTCAATAAATTTTGTAAAATATAATAACGATTGTCCTTTTGTTGTAATTTCTTTTGATTCATTGCATTTAATATATCTTGAGTTAATACTCTTTTGTATGAACCTGTTTTATAACCACCTCCACTTTCAAATTGTTCAACCTCTTGTGTAAAGTAACCTTCAACTCTGGTGTGACAAATATCACATTCTAAAAACCCAAATTCATCTTTACTAAATGATACACCTGCACATTGAATACATGCTTGTTGTTGTTGTTTATTACCACCACCCATTTAAATGTTATATACACACAAACACAAACAAATAGAATATCTATTAATAAATTAATATATAGATATACACTGTAGTATGCAAACGAATGTCAATAAAACGAAAAAAAAAAATTTCTCAAAAAAACGTTTTTTTCGGAAAAATTAATATGCTTAAAATAAAACAATAGGCGCACTATTTAAAAAGTTTTAAATAAAACGGTGACAAATCAGATTATCGCTTTAAACAAGTTAGACTTCATTAGAATTGAATGTACAATTGTAAATTAATGATAAATTCAATGAATTTAGTGGGTTATATTATGACAACACATCAATCAACAACAAACTTTTAATTTTTTCAGGCCTGGGTAGATTATGAAACGTTGAATCAAAGTACATTTAATTAAACATGAATAGCAATCATGAGAACTAATATCAAATAAATACATATCAAGAAAGAAATGGTGTTATGTGGGTTTTTTTTCAAATTTCCCAAACCCCTATTAATAAGATATTAACAATTGTCGTGCGAAAATTTGAAAAAAATAAAAAATAAAAATAAAATTTAAAAAAAAAAAAAAAAAAACTATTTTCAACTGCACTCAACGAATAACAATAGTTATAACAACATACAAAGAGAGAATTTTAGGTTTATTATTAATAATACAAATATAATATTATCATCATCATTTTCACACTTATAATAGTAAGTTGTAACTTTATAACTATATTTCTTATATATGTATAAATTTCAAACACAGTCACAAACAAATACACATATAAAAATTAAAATGGGGGTTATATGTGAATAATAACACACTCCCACATACCACGTTTATATATAATTATTATTATTATTAAGTACTTAACCGTTGTATTTATTATTTTTGTTTTATCATAAATATTTTTTCTTTATCATATATCTATTATTTTATCTCAAACACACAGCATATATAAATATATATAGTTTTACTTTTTAAATAGACAAACTAAACAAAAACAAATATATACACTTTATACACAAATATATACACAAATTTGTTAAAATAAATAATAATTGTGTTTTGTTTTGAATTTTTATTTTAAATTATTTAAATTATTTTTTTATGATATTGTAATATTACATAAACAACATCTTACCATTTTTAGTTTTTAATTTTTTTTAACTTTTTTTTTTTTAAATTAAAAACTTTAAATTTTTTTATAAAATAATATTTATCATTGCCCCATTCTACACACACCCTTAATTAATAAACAAATATATATAAAACTATAATAGCAAATCAATTCTAACATATACAAACATACATTACTATTACAATTTTAGTTACACACACTGTAAAACATACACAATAAACATAATATAATATATAGCGACTATTATTATTATTATTATCAAAATACACAAACATAAACAAATAAATATAAATATACATAAACATATAAAATGGTAACAAAAACAAAAGGATCATATGAAGTATTTCATTATACAGTTTCAAAAGATAATGTAGATAAAGGATTATGCGATATTGCAAGATATTTCGTACCAGAATATAGAAATTCATCAGATTCAGATTTAACAATTCAAAAATTAAATGGTGGTATTACAAATGTTTGTATGTATAGCAGTCAATATTAATAATATAATACCATGGTGATTAGTACTAATTACTTTGTCGTATATCAATATATTAGTATATTTAATTGAAGATAAAAATGTAGAAACAAAATATAGATATTTACCAGTTGTAATTAGATTATATGGATATAAATCAGAAGAGATTATAGATAGAAAGAATGAATTAGTTGTACAAACAGAAGCAGATCAAAATGGATTGGGAGCAAAATTTTATGGATTATTTGATAATGGTTGTGTCTATGGATATATTAAAGGTGAGCCAATGACCTATCAAGATATTAGTAAACCAGCAATGCAGTCATGTATTGCCAAAGAAATTGCACAATGGCATTCCATTGAAATGCCAACTAAAAAGAATCCATCATTATGGCCAACCATTAAAAAGTGGGCGGCATTAGCACCTGAAACCTATCCAAAATCAGAGAAAAACGATTACTATCAATCAATTGGTGTAAAGAAAATGATTGAAGAAGGTAAAATGTTGGAAAAACGTTTATCTGAACTTCAATCACCAATTGTATTTTGTCATAACGATTTATTGTCTGGTAATATCATTTACGATCAAACTCAAAACTGTTCATCATTTATAGATTTTGAATATGCAAATTATAATTTCAGAGGATTGGAATTGGGTAATCATTTCAATGAGTATGCAGGTTTTGGTCCAGACTATTCATTGTATCCAGATAAAGAATCACAATTACATTTCTTATCAGAGTATCATAAAGCATTGTTTAAAGAAGATCCAACATCTGAACAACTTGAAAAATTATACATTGAAGCAAATCAATTTTCTTTGGCTTCTCATTTATATTGGGGTTTTTGGGCTATAGTTCAAGCTATGAATTCTCAAATTGAATTTGATTATTTAGAATATGGTAAAGCTCGTTTTGATAGATATTACGAAACAAAAGATCAATTTTTAAATCTTTAACCCATCAAACAAACTATACCCTGCTAATAATAATAATAAATAATAATAACAACAAATAATAATAAAAACATATGATGTTATATCGATAATAATAATAATTTTAGTTAACAGTTGTGTATTGTTTATTTGATAATCAGAACAATTTGTTTTATTTATTTTTATAATAATAAAAATAAGGTTACAGAGATAATTGTGAAAAATAATAAGCTTCCAACTGAGACTGATCTAATTGAATCATTGCAAATAACCCAATTTGAACAGGATCCATCTTTGAATGTTCTTGAATAAATGTAAGCACAATTTGGTTCTTCATCGAAATCTGTTGAATTAATTGGGAATTTCAAATAGCTATGATCATAATCACCAGAGAATACAATTGTTTTATTTTCGGAAATATATGAACCATTAGCAATACTAAAACTATATTTTTCTGGGTAATCTGGCACTGTTACATCTGCATAACCAGTATAATCTCCATTTGTATATCCTTCGACATAAGTACATGAACACTAATTATAAATAAAAATTAATATTTGACCAGGTATCAAACTTTATAATAGTATCCTACATTAAGTGATCATTATTAATAAAACATTACAGTTGTACAAATGGCATATTTAACATTAGCTGATGCTTCAATAGATGCAAATGATAAAATGAATAATAGTAATAATAATAATTTCATTTTTGTGTGTATTTTTTAAATTAAGATTTTTTTTGTTGTTTAAATTTTAGACCATCAATCCATTTATTGTGTTTTTTTTTTGACACTTTAGATATTTCAACAAAAACCAAAACCATTTTAATTATTGGAATTTTTTTAGGATATTTATAAAAATAAAATAATCAATAATTATTACAAACAATTACGCCATCAATAGTATGAAAGTGAAAACTATCTAAAAATTAAATACTATGAATATATAGTATAACTATTTATTATCATCGACATTTGTAATAATAAATTGAAGAAATTTTATAAAAAGTTGTTGGTGATTTCTTTTTATTATTTTATTTTTTTATTTTATTCAAACCATGTTTTTATTTTTTTATCTTTTATTTAGACTGGATATTTAAAAATAATATTACAATAACGATATTGTTGACTATATAAGTGATATCTAACCGAAGAACACTCGTCAACATGTTACATTTTGAAAAAAAATTAATTTTTCAATAGATATTTCATTTTTCTCGAATAAAAAAATAGAAAAAATCAGATTCGAGTTGGATATCTTTTCACTATGGAAAATTATTATCACACGATATTTTTATTTTATTATAATAACTATTATCTTACATTTATGAAAAAAAAAAAACCTTTGAGCTTAATTTTATTTTATTTTATTTTCATTCATCATTTTATAAATCAAAAATAAAAGATACATTTAAATGAAATTATTATTTACATTATTATTACTTTGTTTTACTTTATGTAATTCACAAGTTTCACCAGTCCAAGTTGTAAGTCAATATGCCTATGCGGTATGGAATTCTGAATTTGATGTTGCTAATTTTGGTATAATTGATTTAACAAAAGCAGAATCAAATGTTACTTTATCATATCCAAATGCAAAACATGCTGGTCCACAAACTGCCTCATATAATGCTAAAACAAATCAAATCTTAGCTGTACTCCAAGCAGGTGTATGTATAATGATCATTGTATATAACCAATTGACTAAATATTTAATATTAATCATGATCTTTTTTTTTATTATTCTCTTCTTTGAATCTATAGGTACAAAATACACTTTACTCAATTGATATTGATCAATGGGAACAAGTATCAAATGTAGTTGACTTCCCAACAAATTTTAATATTTCATCAATTGAAAGTGATCAAACCAATGGAGAATATAATTTATTTGTAACATATACATTAACCGATCAACCAAATAAAAATAGTTTTATTGTTGGTAAAATTAGTGCTTCTTCATCAGATTATAAAACTCAAGATACTGTACCAGGTCAATTTTTAGTATCATCATACAATTTAGCAAGCCAAATTTTATATGTTACCTACTCAAATGTATCTGGTATGTATGTTAATCAATATGATTCAAATGGAAATTTAAAAAATTCAACTCTCTTTACATTGGGTGGTTTACCAAATGGTTTAGTCCAATCTTCAAATCCATACAACATGGTCTACGTTCCATATGATGGTACTACCATTTTAAACATTGATTTAGAAAGTGATATTTCAAGATCAGCACCAGATATTTTCTGGGTTAACGCTACAACCAGCAAATTCCAAGACGCAACATACATGGGTGGTAAATATATGAGAGAAGGTACAAGTGGTGTTTGGGCTCTTACAACCCATCCAACAAAACAATTAGTTTACTCTATTTCAAAAACACCTTTAATTCAAGAATATCCATCTGGTATTTCTTTAGATACAATCGATGTTTCAAATAAAAGATTCAAAGTAACAAGTAATCAATTTTCTCACCCAATCTACAGATTATGGGCTTATTAAAAATATAATAAAAACAGCGATATTAAATAAAATAAAATTAAAAATATATAACTAAAATACACATCTTTGTAGTTTTATTTAAATTGTTACTTAAAGTCATCAGAGATTTAAGTGACCACTAGTGACTGACAGAGAATAAAAAAATAAAATAAAAAACATAATACACATAGATGTGTATTTTAGATATCATATTAAAAAAAAAAAAGGTTTGCGTATATTTTATTATCTATTTACTATGTGTTTATATTTATATTTATATGTATGTAAGTTGTCAAAAAAAAAATTAATTACTATTGCTTAATGAAATATTTTCTTTTAATTTGTTAATTGAATTTTTATAATTTTGGTCCAATGTTTCTCTTGATGAAGCAGAGATACCTAAATCACGTAAATAACCATCTTGAATACCATAAATCCAACCATGAATTTTAACGTCTTGACCTCTTTTCCAAGCAGATTGCAAAACAGTTGAATTACCAAGATTGAATACTTGTTCAACAACATTTAATTCACAAAGTGCATCAAGTAAACGTTTTCTATTTGATTCCAACATTGCAATGATTGGAGCGTGTTTAAAGATGAGATCACGAATGTGGAATAACCAATTATTGATGAGACCCAATTCTGGGTTATCATATGATGCTGCAACACCACCACAACCATAATGCCCACAAACAATAATATGTTCAACCTTTAAAATATCAACTGCATATTGAACTACTGATAAACAATTTAAATCTGTATGAATAACTAAATTTGCTACATTACGATGAACAAATAATTGACCTGATTCCAATCCAGTTAAACGTTCTGCAGGTACACGACTATCACTACAACCAATCCAAAGGAAACGTGGTTTTTGTGATTCTGCTAAATGTGTGAAAAATCCTGGATCTTCTTGCTTGATTCTAGTTGACCATGCATGATTATTTGCAATTAATTGATCGATTTCTATATTTTCAATTACATGTGGTGATGTACATGTATTACAATTTGGATCACAATTTAAATATTCTGTTGGTGCTCCATGATTATGTGTTGTTGTTGTAGTTGTAGTATTATTATTATCTGATGGTGAGCTCATTGTGTATGTGTACAGTTGATATGTTTTTTTTTTTGATTGCTTTTTTTTGTTTGGCGTGAATTTATATTTAAAAAAAACTGTTTATATCCCAGTTAAAATATTATATTATTTTTAAAAATATAATTGTTACTGGTGTAAATGAAAAAAAAAACAAATTAATTAAAGCTAATAAAAAAAAAAATTAATTTTTCGTTTTATAAAAAGATATTTTTAAACCAGTGCGCAATAGTAAAAAAAAATAAATAAAATGAATAAAAATTCCGTTTTTATTCACGCACATATAATATAAAAATTTTGTGTGTTTATAATATGTGTGTCACTCAAAATTATATATAATATGAAAATTTCTATTTTGGTGATGATAAATTTTAATTATTTTTAAAAAAAAGTATTATCATTATCATCTAAAAGAGTAATTAATAAATGATTTTTATTATAATAATAGTTTTTGAATCTTATTATGCATAAAAAGACGTTAAAGTTGAAATAACGACATGATTGATCAAACTAGAGCAGAATTATTATATTAATATTTGTAGTGTATAGAGTTATTTGTTATTGGTGTTTTAAAATTTGGTGTGACCAGTGTGTCACATTTTTATGTAGACAGAATAGCATATTATTACACAGAATAATAATAAGCAATTACAACCAGCCAGACAGAATTTTTTGCTAAACCGATTTTTTTTTTTTCATATGAAAACTAAACTACTCATAAACAACAAGTTTACAGAACAATATGTTTCTGTACTTATATGATAGTAATATATTTATTTATCATGATAAATAAAAATTTTAATTGAAATTATCTTTGCAGAACTTTTTATTTTATTTTAAATAAAATATTTCGGGGCCAAAATAGCCAGGTAATTAAATATTATCTAAATTCAGTTTTTATATTGCAAATTAAAATTTTCGCCATTGTCAGTTATTTTTTTTTTTAATTTTTTTTTTTTTTTTTTTTTTTTTAAGGTTATATGACACTGTACAGTTATTTTTTTTCTAAATAGTATATTACTATACATACACAATAGTATTTTAATTTGTACAATTACATATCATATACAATAGTAATAATATATTTATTCATTTATTTATTTATTGTATATATTTATTTAGGTTCACAATAGTAATAAAAAATAATCAAAAAAAAAAAAAAGTAATGAATTGTTGATTTTTAAAAAATATCTTTACCCCCACAAAGAAAAACAACACATTGTTGAAACAACAAAATATTAATTTTTTTTTTATTTTTTTTTTATACTCAACTCAACAATTAGATTGATCAAATAAATAAATTGTATTTTTAGAAAGAAGATAGAAGTTGAAAGTTTAGTTGGGGTAGTGATATATACACTATACATCACAAAGTAAAGAATGGAAGAAGATAATTATTTAGATGGTGAATATTTTCAAGCAGTAGAGGATATGATTACATTACCAATACTTAGCGAAGATTCATTATTATTAAATTTGAAGTTAAGATACAAGAAAAAGGAAATTTATACATATACAGGTTCAATTTTAGTTGCAGTTAATCCATATGAAATATTACCAATTTATACAGCAGACATTGTAAAACAATATTTCGCCAAACAACGTAATATATTACCACCACATATATTTGCAATTTCAGATTCTGCATACACATCAATGATGGAAGATGGTAAAAATCAATCAATTATCATTTCTGGTGAATCTGGTGCAGGTAAAACTGAATCTACAAAATTAATCATTCAATATCTTGCTGCTCGTACAAATCGTCATTCTCAAGTTGAACAGATGATTGTTGAATCATCTCCAATCCTTGAGGCATTTGGTAATGCAAAAACAATTCGTAATAATAATTCTTCTCGTTTTGGTAAATTCATTGAAATTCAATTTAATAAAGAAGGTCATATTTCTGGTGCAAGAATTATTAATTGTAAGTTACATTCAATTCAATCAACACCAACTCTACATGCAAATTTACTAACAATAAATTTTTTTTTCTTTAATTTCTTTTGTACAACAGATTTATTAGAAAAATCAAGAATTTCACATCAAGCAAGTTCAGAAAGAAATTATCATATTTTTTATCAATTATTAGCAGGTGCATCCGATGAATTAAAAGAGAAATTAAAATTGGGTGAACCAGAAGATTATCATTATTTAAATCAAAGTGGTTGTATTCGTATTGATAATATAAATGATGTTGAAGATTTTGAACATGTTAAATATGCAATGAATGTATTGGGTTTACCAGAAGATAAACAAATGGTAATCTTTTCAATTGTTTCCGCTGTTTTACATCTTGGTAATTTAACTTTTGAAAAATGTGAAAAAACTCAAGGTGCTGAAGGTTCTGAAGTTGTAAACAAAGATGGTAAGATATTATTAATATACATACAATACAACTATACACATATACTATAACATATATTAATATATTAATTAATTATATAGTATTGAAGATTGTTGCAAATTTATTAAGTGTTGATTCAGTTAAATTAGAAACATGTTTAACAATTCGTCATGTTTTAATTCGTGGTCAAAATTTTGTAATTCCATTAAAAGTGAATGAAGCAGAAGATACTAGAGATTCATTGGCAAAAGCATTATATGGAAACGTATTTAATTGGTTAGTTGTATTTATAAATTCCAAAATTCATAAACCACAAAAGAATTCAACATTTATAGGGGTGTTGGATATTTTTGGGTTTGAAAATTTCAAAAAAAATAGTTTTGAACAATTTTGTATCAATTTTGCAAATGAAAAGTTACAACAACATTTCAATCAACACATTTTCAAGTTGGAACAAGAAGAATATGAAAAAGAGAAAATCAATTGGAGTAAAATTGTATACAATGATAATCAAGAATGTTTAGATTTAATAGAGAAAAGACCATTGGGTATTCTATCGTTACTTGATGAAGAAAGTAAATTCCCTCAAGCTACCGATTTAACATATCTTGATAAACTTCATACAAATCATGAAAAGCATCCATACTATGAAAAACCAAGACGTTCAAAAAATACATTTACAGTTAAACATTATGCAGGTGAAGTTCATTATGATACTCAAGGTTTCCTTGATAAAAACAAAGATACAGTTAGTGAAGATTTATTGACATTACTTCAAGGTGGTAAAAATAAATTTATCGTTGAATTATTCACACCACCAAGAGATCCAAATCAAGATGACAACGATGATAAAAACAATCAAAACAAGAAAAAGACAACAGCAGGTCAACAATTTAAAACTCAATTACAAGCATTGATCAATACATTATCTGCAACTCAACCACATTACGTTCGTTGTATTAAACCAAATACAACTAAAGAACCAACCGTTTATGATCATGAACTGATTCAAGCTCAATTACGTTATGCTGGTATGATGGAAACAATTAAAATTAGAAAATTGGGTTTCCCAATTCGTCATACTCACAAAGAGTTTAGAGATCGTTATTTAATTTTGGATTATCGTGCTCGTTCTGCAAATCATACTCAAACATGTTCTGGATTAATCAATTTGTTAAATGGTCAAAATGGAATTGAAAAAGATGAATGGCAATTAGGTTCAACCAAAGTGTTTATTCGTGATAATCAATATCTTAAACTTGAAGAAATGAGAAAACAAAAATTATTATCACGTGTTACACTCATTCAATCAGTTTGGAGAATGTATCGTTGTAAAAAGCGTTATCAACAAATTAGAGCATCCTCTAAAATATTGGGTGCTGCAATGTTATCTCATGTTGCTCGTCGTGATCTCATTGAAAAACGTCAAGCCGTTGAAAAGATTAAAGGCTTCTTTAAAATGTTGAAAGCTCAAGCTGCATTTAAAGTAATTCGTGAAAACTTTTCAGTTGTTCAAACAAATATTCGTGCATTCCTTTCACGTCGTCAATCTAGAAATCAAGTATTACTTAAACGTGATAGAGCAGCAAGATTATTGGAAATTGAACGTGAAAAAGATGAAGCTGAAAGATTAAGAAAAGAACGTGAAGAACGTGCTCGTCAAGATAAAGAAGATCAAGAAAAAGAACAAGAATCAAAGAAATCATTACATGAGGAACAAAAGAAACGTGAAGATGAACAACGTGCTAAACGTCAAGAAGAAGATCAAAAGAAATTGGATGAAAAGAAATCTCAGCTCAAAGAATTAAATCAAATTGATGAATTATCTTCATTGGAAAGAATGTTGAAAGAACAACAAGATAAAAATATTAATGAATTGGATGACTTTGTAAATTCATTGGAAGCATTCTCATTCGAAGGTGGTGTTGATGATAGTCAACCTTACTCTTTCAATCATAAAATGTATGAAATGTCACCAGAAGCATTGGATAAAATATCAATCACTGATTTACTTCAAGGTTTAAAACAAACTGTTAGATCCGTAACTAAATTTGATGTTGATGATAGCAAATTTGAATTACCAGCTGGTATTGAAAATGTATTAAAACGTTTACCAAATCCAAAGAAATTACAACATTCAAATTCACAACAACAAGTTGGTGAAACAAATCAAGATTCAAATTCAACTCCATTTGATAGCAATAATGGTATGTTACCACCTCCACCGCCATCATCATATGATAGTGTTGATGAAGCAGATGATGTCATTAATCAATTTGGTGATTTACCATTACCACCAGCTAGTGATAGTGGTGAATCGTTTTCATTACCACCACCAATATTTGGTTTACCACCACCTCCACCACCATCATCATCAGGTGGTGTATATAGTTTACCACCAATGCCAACATTTGATTTCGGTATGATTGATCCAGTTCTTGGAGCACCACCACCACCTCCACCATCAGCATCAGCAGCATCAACAGCATCAGGATCAATAGCAAACAATAAACCAATTGCAACCATTCCAATTCTTTCATCAACACCAGTTCAAACAATTGTAGAATTGCCTCAAATATTACAAGATGAAGAAATATCGTTATATTCATTCTATGAATTTGCAAATAAGAATTTCAATTCAGAAAAATTGAAACAAAAAGAAGATATTTTCAGTTATCAAAAATCACATATTAAATCATCATTATTGGTTCATTCAGATGCAGATCAAACTAAATTAGCAGTTGAAATATTTAGTAAAGTAATTACATATATGACAAGTAATCCATTAGTTTCAAAGAAAGATCCATCAGATTTTTATGCACCAGTTAAATTTATTTTAACAAAAGGTCTTTCCACTGAAGGTTTACGTGATGAAATTTATTGTCAATTAATTAAACAATCCACTAGTAATCCAATTCAAGATTTAAATATTCGTATTTGGGAATTAATTCATTTCTGTTGTTCAACTTTCCCACCAACTAGAAAATTAATTAAATATTTTGCTGCATACTTGAAAACAACAATTCAACAATCTGATCAAGTTAAATCTGTTAAAGATTCTGCATCTGCCTCATATCACATTCTCCAAAGATTTAATTTAAATGGTAATCGTAAACAAGTACCATCATTAACTGAATTGGAATCAATTAAAGAAAATCGTCCAATTTTCGTTCGTATCATTGCAACAGATGGTTCACTTAAAGGTCTCCATATTGATAGTGCAACAACGTGCGCTGAATCATCAAATGATTTATCACAACGTTCACGTATGCGTCCAAATTCAAAAGATAATGGTTTCTCAATACTTGAATCATTTAATGGAATTGAAAGAGATATTGCACCATCTGATAAACTTTGTGATGTACTCTCTAAAGTTGAAAACCTTCAAGCAACGTTATCAAGTAAAATTCAAGTAAACTTTAAATTCATTTTCAAGAAAAGATTATTCTTTGATGATCATCAAACCACTGCACCAGTCAACACCATTGAAAATGATTTCTACGTTCATCAATTATACAATGATTTACTTTTTAATTCATCATTTTGTAAAGATCAAGATTTCCAAATTTCAATTGGTTCATTAAAATTACAAGCAGAATCATTTGATTATACCGATGAAGTTAAACAATGGTTACCTGGTAATGCACGTGGTAAATATTTTACAACAGATATTGAAAAGAATCGTTTCGATGATTTCATTGCAAAATATAAATCACATAAAGGTATGAGTCAAGACGTAGCAAGAAAACAATTGGCAACATTATTACTTGGTCATCCATTATCAAATCATTCATTGATTCCATGCGAACATCAATCAGTTGATCCATCTGTTGTTGCAGCAATTCCAAAACAATTTATTATGGCATTAAATGTTAGTGGTATTCATTTATATGATGTTGCTGTTGGTAATAAGAAATTAGATACAATTAAATATTCTGCTCAATCAACCACTTTGAAATCCACAGATAAATCTGTTACATTAACATTGGAGAATAAACAACAATTTGAAGTTTTTACATCTGATGTTTCAAAAATTGTATCAATGGTTAAAGAGTATTCAATGTTCCTTAAAAATAATGCAAAATACGCAAGAGCATTAAAAGATTACAATGTATCAGACACTAGTTTACTTTCATTCAAGAGAAATGATATCATTACAATCACATTTAAAGATCAAGAAAATAAATGGTATATTGGTACTTTGGCTGGTAGAGAAGGTTCATTCCCAGTTGATCATGTTGAAATTTTATTAACTGATTCACCACCACCTGCTCAACCACCAACTTCTTCAATGTCTCCACCAATGTCACCAACAATTCCACATATTACAACTGCTCATCCACCAACTCCACCTGTAATTAATGATTCAATGACTCCACCACAAGCTGGTATGTTACCTCCACCACCTCCACCACCAACCAATCCAATGGATATACCAATGATGGGTCTACCACCACCACCACCACCAAGCGGTGGCAGTGTATCAACTTCACCACCAATGTTTGGAGCACCACCTCCACCACCACCACAAACATCATCACCATTATCATTTAGTGGTAACAATACCCCACCACCAATGTCATCATCGCCACAACCAATGTTAAATAGATCATCATTAAGAATGTCATTAGTTAATTCAAGTGAAGATGCATTAAATGAAGATGCATCAAAGAGATTAACAGTATCACCAGCATTGACAACTGATTCACCATTATCTCAATGGGCATCTACAAGATTCCGTTCATTCAAGAGAGCATCAGTAATGAATGCCAATCAAACATTAAAACGTAAAACACCAATTGATCCAAATGTTGCATTTTACTTTAACAAAGATCCAATTAAAGAATCATTGATTGAAAGTGATATTAAATTATCTAAAAAGGCAATTAAAAACTTTTCAGAAATTATGATGTGGATGGGAGATTATCCAATTCCAAAAGGTCAAAGTGCATCAAGTATACTTCAATCAATTGTATCACGTGGTATTGAAAATCATGAATTACGTGATGAAATTTATTGTCAAGCATATCGTCAAACCAATCGTAATCCAAAAGTTGAATCAACTAAAAAAGGATTTGAATTAATTTATTTCCTTTCCATTACATTTTCAACATCAGATTCATTACTTCAACCATTCATTGAACAATTGATGACTAGAAATATTGCAATTCAATCAAGTGCACCACAAACAGCATTACTCATTCAAACTTGTATTGAAAAATTAGAATCACATCCAATTGCTTCATATCAACAACGTAAAATGGGTCCATCTTCAACTGAAATTCAATCATTCCGTTCAAATCTTGAAAATGGTGATATTAGTACTTGTAAAATTCGTTTCATTGATCAATCAACTAAATTGGCTAAAATTTCAACATACACTACAATCAGAGAAATCACAGAAACTGTTTGTCGTCAATATGGTATTTCACAATCATATGTTAAACTATTTGGTATTTGTGCAGTTAACGAACTTGCTGGTATTTCCAAAGTACTCTCTGAAACAGACATGGTTTACGATGTATTAACACGTTGGGAACAATCTGAAGAAAAGGGTGAATTTTATTTCCAAGTACGTCGTCGTTTCTTTTTAGATGATGTTAACAAAATATTAGATCAAGAACATCTTTGGACAGATGATGATATTTGTTTTGAATTAACATTTGTTCAAATTCGTGATGAATGGTTAAGAGGTATTCATAGTACGGTTAATGAAAAAGATTCTTCATTGGTTGCCGCCATTCTAGTTCAATTACTTTATCCAAATCAATCGAAGTTAGTATTGACAAAAGAAATTATACGTCAAGTATTACCAGATCAAATTATGTCTTCTCAAAATATTAAATTATGGATTTCAAATGTTGAATCACATATATTTGAATTGGTATCACAATCACCTGAATATTTGAAATTAATGTTTATTCATTTAATTGGTTCCAAATCTAGTATTTTCGGTTGTACATTATTCTCGATTCAACAAAAAGAAAATCCACCAAAAGCTTGGTTGGCAATTAGTAAAAAAGGTGTTTCCATTTTTGATCCTCATTCAAAAGAATCTAAAAACTTTTGGACTTTCCAATCAATTTCAAATGTTGCTTTCACTGATGATACTTTTGTAATTATGACTGGTAATTTAATGAAACCAATTAAACAAACTTTTACAACTGATGAACATTCTTCAATTGCTTCTGTTTATCAATTTTATTCGACTCAATAAAACAATAATAATAATCGGGTACCAAGTGTAGTAATATATAAATAACAAATAACAATATAAATAATAACAACAAAAAACACAATATAAATAAAACTAAAAAAACAATATATGTATTTATTAAAATAGAATTAACAAACTTAATATTTAAAAATACGTAATGGTATCATGTTGTTCTTGTTGTTATTGTTGTTGAAAAGTGAAGGTTCTGCAGGTTGTGAGAATAAAAAAAATAAATCAATCAAATATCAAAACATAACTTTCTTTTTTTGACACCTGACAATTGGACCCAGCTTCGTAAATTATTTTATAGTTTAACTAGTGATTCAGATTGGGTACATTTTCTATCATAGAAAAGATAAAACTGGTGGTGCAACAACACCAACAATGTGAAATTATATCAGATACTCCAACAACACTGGTAACAATCTAATTTCAATAATTGAAATCTGTACTTTATTTATTCCTTTATTCTCTTTTACTACACTAATATTGACACATTAGAAATCAATCAATCAATAATATCATATTTTAAATACAATTAAATATAAAATATACATTTATTTAATTTGAAGAAATAGAAAGATAATCCATTACTTCAATTAAAACACTTGGAGCTAATTGATTTAATGAACCTTGTTTAACCAATTCTTTATGATTACGAGCGATAAAATTAAGACATAGCTTTCTAAGTTTAACCAATTTAAAACTATCAGCTTCATTAAATATATTTACAACTGTTTCACAATCAATACCTTCAATAGCTTTTGCTTCACAAATTGTTTTTAATCTTGGTACACCTATTTAATAATGAATGATGATGATAAGTAAATTAGTATTATATAAATTAACAAACTGTACTTCTACTACTATTAAAATTAAAAACTTACAATACAAATCAGATAGATATAAAATACCAATACAATTTTCCAATTGAACCAATTCTTCATTACCGGAATAAAGAAATTCAATTAATAAATTAAAATCATCATATCTTTCATTAATTGTAATTTGTTTTTCAAAAGATTCTTTTAAACCAGATGTAAATAATGATTGAAAGTAATTTGATCTAACAGATAAAATATTTCTATGAGCATGAATTTCATTACCTTCTACAATGAAAGAAACATCACTGAAATACTTTTTAGCATTTTTAAATAGTATTGTAAAATCCTCAACTAAATTATCAGATGGAATTAACACTGGATTTGGAAATGAATATTCCCAAAGATCATTGTATAAACATGATTGATATGTACCACCATATAGGAATAATTTTGGTTTACCACCACCACCATAATTTTCAATTAATACTGTTGAATGTCTTCTTCTTTTTGGTGGTCCTTCTGTTAAAATTTGTTTCCATTCTTCCTTGTCAAAATCAAATGAATAAAAATCACGTAAGAACCCTTTCTTTTTTGAATAACCACCATAAACTAACATTTTATCTTGAAATACATTTGCTGAATGACCATATCTTGCTTCTGGTATATTAATTATACTTTCTGTTGTTGTTGGTGTTGTAGTGGTTGTAGTAGTGACTGTAGTTGTAGTTGTAGTGGTTGTAGGTTGTTTATTATTAATTAAACTCCATTTTTCAGCTTTTATATCATATTTCCAAAGATCAGCAGTTGGATGACTATTTGCACCATAACCACCAAAATAATAAATACAAGATGAACCATCTAAATGTTTATAAACAACAGCAGAACCTAATCTACCTAATGGTGGTGCTGTTATTGTTCTCCATGTATTTGATGTGATATTATAAATTTTAGCACATGTAAAAAATACTGAACTAATGTGTTGAGTACGCCCACTTCCAGTACAAACAGTTTGACTACCACCAATTATATACATTTCATCACCAACTACAACTGCACAATGACCATCTCTAGCATCAGGTGTTGATTCTGATGAAAGTTCACCAGAAGGTACCACTGTTGTATTTGGTTGTTGTTGATCTGCTTGATTTGGTAATAATTGAGTCCATGTATTTGTTAAGAATTCATATTTCCAAAGTTCATTCAATGTTTTAAATACTTTTGTTGTAGCAGTACTATAGAATGCAGTTCTAACATCTTCATAAACACCACCACCAAATATGTACATACAATCACCATGTAATACACCAGTATGAACTATTCTAGTTCTAGTTGGACATGATAATGTTTGCCAATGAAATGTTGATAAATCTAATTTTACAAATGATTGAAAACCACTACTATTTGTTGAATTTTCACTACCACCATAACTGTAGATAAAATTATTATAATGAACCAATGTATTATCAAATCTTGGTGTTGGGTTATTTGATGTTGCTAATATTTTCCAATTTACTTGTTGTTGATTTAAATCAACATTGGTTTGTTTTAAATCTATACTAGTAGATTCTTCATTTTCTCCTACAATTTCTTCATTATTATTGTTATTGTTTATATCTTCATTATTTGTTGACATTCTAACCATTTTCTCTGTTTTTATATAGATATCTAAAAAAAGATTTTTTTGGAATGTTTTGAAAATTAAAAAAAAAAAAAAAAATATAAATAAATTTTTTTGCAATGTGGTTTTTATTGTTTGCTAAATATACATTTACAAAAATACATAAGCATTCAATGAGTCACTGTTATTTTTATATTTTAAATAAAACAATCATATACATGAAAATCTAGATTTATTTTATTTATTTGGAAATTATTTATTTATTTAATTAATTTAAAAGAATCTGGTTCAAATTTTTGGATGTTATCATTTGTAAAATTAATTAAATCACCAATGTGATCAAGTTTACCCAATTTAAAATAATGTTGAATAATATTTAAACTTTTTCTTTTAATTGCAGATATTATATGTTCTTTTGTAAAATTAAATGAATGTGGAAAATAAATTAAAATTAAATCTACCATTTCAATTTGACCTCTTTCAAAACATGAATCAAATACCTGGTTACCATTTAATTTGAAATTATTGAATAAATAAAAATGATTTGATAATAACCATGATATTAACCTTGTATCATTTGATAAAAATGAATTTTTAATTTCACAAATCACCACATTAAAACCTTGTTGTTGATTTCTAAAAAAGTATCCATCATTACTATTTAAAAAGTAATCCAAAATGTCAAATTTTGAATATGAAATTGAATAATTTAACAATTCAAACATTTTACTTTGTTTACTTTCTAAATTTAATAAGTGAATTACTTTTTTAACTTGTTCAATATCATTGAGGTACCTATAAAATGCTAATGGTAATTCACAATGTCTTGAGTAATTATCATTTATTTCCAATAGCAGAATGATGAAATCCAATTTACCAATTTCAATTAAAAATATAAAATCTCTTCCATTTCTACTTGTTGGTATATATTTGAATAATGATGATCTAAGTTTGAGGAATACCGATTCGAATTTATAATCTCCATTAACTGATAATTGTGTTGGTGGTAATTGTTTAAATATATCATTATATGAAATTTCTTTTAAAACCATTACCATATCTCTTGAGAATAATGGATCTAAATTTAAATAGTAATCTGCCATAGTTTTTATATTGATTGATTTTATACTGTTATTATCAACCAAATCAAATTCAAATTTGATTATTAAATATTTTGTAAATCTATTTGATAATAAATCTAAATAATAAATCATATTGAATGTATCATCTTGAATAACCAGTTGATTACTTCTGTAAAATGAACGTATATTTTCAATTGCTGAATAATCTGTATCTTTACATTGTAATAGTAATTTATAAAGATATGAAAAAATGATATTAATTTCTTGACCACCACACTCCAATATTGATGATTCTTCTGATAATCCTTCTAACTTTCTAAACAATGATTTAATAAATTTGATTAATTGTCTTGATGAGTATTGATTGTGATGGTATTTAAATAGTTTATTTCTATCACTTGTAATTGAAAATGATATAGTTGTAACAGACTCTTGAATTGCTTCTTTTAATAATTCCATTTCAAATTCACCATTTCTAACCAAACATAATATAATATCATTTACAACATTTTCATTTGGTATACCATTATTAATTATATTATTTAAAAATAATTTAATTGCAACTTTTGGAAATAAATTATATTTTAACATTGGTGGTATTGTTGTTATTTCTTTAAATTTGTTCAATGAATATATCAATATACTATAAATTGTATTATCTGAACAACATTTAAATGATATTTCATTTAATGTATCCAATGTAACTTTTGTTGTAGTTGTTTTAAAATGAGTTAATTGATTTAAATTGATTTCAAATTTCTTTTCCATTTTTGAGAATATACCAATTATCCAATCCAATGTTTTTAAATCACCAGACCATATAGATTTAAAGAATAAATTTGAATATACTTTTAATAACGGTGTGTTAATTTTCAATTTTGATTCAAAATATTTTATTAATTCAATTGAACCAATATCAATTTGACAATAGTTTAAAACTGATGGTTGAAATGATAATAGATAATCAATTTGAAATTTTTCACTAACTAATCTATTCCAAAATAAACTATTGTTGATCAATTGATCTAATAATTGTTTATTTGATTTTTGAATGAAATTATCGATGTACCATTTAAATAATTGAAATCTGTCTGATGATGATAATGTTGCTTTTGTTGTTGATGATGATTCTTCATTCATAGATGTATATTTTAATAATTTATCAGAGTTTATATCAATTGATCCAAGTGATGATGTAGATTTGAATAATTTATAAACTTTATCAACTGTTTGAATTTTACAATTACAATATATAAAATTGAATATTTCATTTAATGATTCTGAACTAATATAAATTTGAGTTTGTTTGAAATATAATTTCATAAATTCTATTATTCTTTGTTGATCATTTTTGGTCAACTCTATATTACTAGTAGTATTGATTAATTGATTTGTTACATGGAAACTACCAATAGGGAAATATTTACAATGTAATAAATATTTTAAACCTTTGATACTAAATGATGAAAATGTATATTCAAATACAATTTGATTATCAATATTTGGAATGATATCATCATATTTAATCAAATATTCTTTAAATCCATGTGATAATGATTTTGTAATACAAGTTATAATTAATTGATATAGTTTTTGTTGTTTATTTTCAATTGACATTGTTGAATCATTTTGAATTGTTTTCAATGATTTATTTATTTCTGATAAACTAGTTGTAATTGTTTTACTACATTGCGATAATAAACATTCTATATACATTATTATATCTTGAATATCATTTGATAATGGTTTTAATTTACACGAATATACATAGTCAATAGTTGACTTTTCAACACACCCAATTTCCAATAATTTCAATCTTAATTGATGTGATTTTATGTTCATAAAATTATAAAAGTCTATAAATCTTTTAGTTGCAACTTGTTTTTGGGGTGATAAAATATTATCTGATCTATATTTTGTAACGATTGCAGATGTTGAATAGTAATTTAATTCTGGTCTATTGTAAATAATGTATTCCAACAATTCTTCAAAATTTGAATAATTATTCATTGAAACCATTGAAAGACAATTCTCTCTTGTTGATAATTGTATTTGAAAATGTGGACATTTAACAATTATATCTAATACCAATACACTTTTAGATAATATTGCTTTATTTACACTTGAAGGAATAATTGGTAATTTTAATTCATTTATAAAGTAATCCAATGCAACTACATTTTCATATGATATACTTGCATCAACCAAATCAATTAGTGAATAAATTGGATTATAAATTTGATGACTTTGTTTAAATAATTGATTATTTTGAAAACTTGATATAAATAATTTAATTACTGTAATATCTTTACATTCTTTAATAAATAATAATAATGATTCTTGATAATATTGAATATATTGATTTGATTGAATTCTATCTACCAATATATTCCATAATCCTTTTCTAGATATAAAATTTAATGAATGTAATTCTTCAAATGCAATTCTGTTACCAAAATAGTAATTTTTTGTTTCATTAAATTCAACAACATCTCTTTTGATTTTTGATAATATATAATTAAATAGATATTTATTTTTTAATATTTTATTAAATAATTCTGACATTCTACTACTATAGGATGTGATAAATATAAATATATGTATAAGCGTATTTATAAAGTGGTAATATTATTAAAAAAAAATGATCGTGATTTTTATTTTTAATTTTTTTTTGATTTTTTTTAAAAATAAATAAAAAAAAAAAAAAAGAAATAAGAGATAGAGATTGATCAAATACACGTGCATGTTTATGATCTATTTTTTTTAGATGAGGTTGACGATTGTTCAGTTATATTGACAATTGGTTCACTTGAAGCTTCTTTTCTCTTTTTACCAACACCATTATTATTCTTTTTTTTCATTTTCTTTTCTCTATTTTTCTTTTGTCTTTTGTGTAAATGGTCATTTTGTTTTTTCTTTACTTCTTCTTCATCTTTTGGTGGAGTAATTTCAAGATTATATCCTTTTTCAGCCAATTCACCAAACAATTGATTTGTGATAAAAGTTGGAACTACAACGTCCAATGGAAGATCATCAGTAACTGGAATTAATAATTTATTACTTTGAGTGTGAAGAATGAGTTCATTCCAATCTTTATTTGAAGATAATGCTCTAGTGTTACCAAGGATTAACAAGGATGATCTTGGACGAGTTAACGCTACATTCATACGACGTCTATCAGAAAGAAAACCAATACTGGCACCTTTTTCAATTGGTGCTCTTACACAACTAAATATAATGATTTCTCTTTCTCTACCTTGGAAACCATCTACAGTATCAATGGAAATACCAGGGAAATTTTTAAAAACTTCACGTAATGCCAAAACTTGTTGTCTATATGGTGAAATGATACCAATACGATTGGAGAAATCTTCTTCTGGATATTGTTTAACGAAAAGTTGATAGATATACATTGCCATTTTACATTCATGTTCATTAAATACTGAACCTCCACCTGGTTTAGTTTCAGTTGACCAACTAAGATCATAGAAAACCAATGGTCCAAAAAATGGATTATCTCTGTGATATTGTGTTGAACGTGATGGAATATTTGGACCATCCAAAAGTAAATTATCATAGAAATGACGTGATGGAAAAGCACGAATAACTGAATGCATACGATATTGAGTGTTGAGTAAATGTGGTTTGTTCTTTTGTTGTAAACGTTGAAATAACGATTGATCATACTTGAATTTAATTGCCAATGGCGAAATAATTGTAGCTGGTAACTGTTCTGGATCACCAACCAATACAACTTTTTTACATTGATGTTGAATTGGAATGAGTGTTGATGTTTCAACTGCTTGTGCTGCTTCATCAATAATTACAATATCAAATCCACCTACCATTTTTGTGAGTAAACTTGAACCACTAAATGATAATGTAGTTGCTACAATATCTGCTTCATCCAATATCATTGCTCTAATTGCAGTTTGATCTTGATTACCACGAGATGAACCACTAGTTGCCATTGCAGTTGATGCAGAAGATGATGGGATTGCTGAATTGGAATTCATCAATTGTTGACGTGATCTAACCATGTAATCCAATGAAACAGATTCGACATCAACATGAGCACCTGGACCAACACGAACTAAATTTGGATTATATTTACGACCTTGAGCATTTAATAAACCATCACGAAGTAAACGAGATACAATTTCATCAACAGCACCATTACTTGGTGCACAAAGTAGGATACGACGTTTCTTTTGAATACCTTTAACTGAACCGGTATCACGTAATTTCTTCCAAAGATCTCTCTTTCTCTTTGCATCACGTTCTTCAAAATCATAATCTATCAATTCAAAATTATCACGAATATGTGTGAACCCATTGTTAAACCATGGTTGAGATATATTCCAAAGATCTCTTTTTTCATCCATACTTAATTCTTGATCTGTAATTTGACCTTGATTGAAAAGGCCATCATTCTTTTTCTTTGGTACAATTGTTGAATGAAGTAACACACTAATTAAACCAAGAATTACATGAGTTTTACCTGTACCTGGTGGACCTTGAATTAAAGTAATATTTTTAGCTTCCAATGCAGATGTTAATGCTGTTAATTGAGAGTCATTGTATGTCGATGAAAATTGATCATGAAGAAGTTCTGGAATTTTCATTTCAATACCATCTATTTCACCATCTTTCATTAACAATGTATTTATAAAATTGGATTGAGCACATTGATAAAGTGCACAAAATTCTCTTTGAAGTGTTGATAAATTACAAAGTTTAGTTGTCCACCAATCAAGTTCATAACGTAATAAAACTGATGATTTTCTTGAACGATCATCTAAAATACCTTTAATGTAAAATTTAGCTTTGATACCACCATTTTCTAAATGTTCAACTGTACCAATCAAATGAATTGTTCTATTATCATCTGTAACTGCAGTTTTTGATTGTGGAATAACTTTTTTCTTTTTTTTACCATCATCACCAATCGTTTTATTTGGATCATCTTCAACGATTGGAGTTATAGCTGATTTCTTCTTTGCACCAGTTGTTGCGCTATTTATATGAGTTGCTGCTGTTGTTGCTGCTGTATCTTCGTCATCTGTCATTTCTTCATTTTCATCCATACCAAATACAATTAATGGATGATGTAATGAAATCATAATTAAATCGTTATCGTGAAATTGAAATACATTTACACCTTCACCGAATACTAAACCAATACTTAAATAATCATCAACTTCTGATATATATCTAACACGTGATAAACATGGTTCTGATATATCATCCTTTTCACCTTCTTCAATTGATCTTTCAAGTTGTGCTCTACATTCTTCAAAAAGCAATGGTTCAAAAGTGGTAATATAATCATTTTCATCATCAAATGATACTTTAACTGGTTTTAATTCTTTTTTCTGTTTTTACGTATGTAATATATATACAAAAACATTAATACATTGTATATTGGACACGTTCATATTAATAATATTGTATTATGAATACACATACCTTTGGTGCTAAATTTGATGCATCCCATGATAGAATATGTTTATAAAATTTATCTAAAATTTGATCTAATGTTAATTTCTCTTTTATTGGTTCTGTAATTACTTCACTTTTTTCACCAATAATATCTTCAATATCTTTCTCTTTAACAATAGATTCAATAGGTTGTGAAACTTTTGAAATTTCTGTATCTGACATTTTTATATTTGTATATGTAATATTAAAATATCAATATTTATTTCAATTGAATTGACCTATCCCTATCTTTTTATCTCTATTCTCTCTATCTTTTGATTTTTACAAAAAAAAAAAAAAAATTAATTTAACGAAAAAAAAAAAATGAAAAAAAAAATAAAAATCAAAAAAAAAAATAAAAATTACTATGGCAGTTCAAGATCCCAAGATAAATTTTAATTATTTGTATATTTTGTTAGTTTTATATTATATTATATAAATTGGGATTAAATAACTGAAATTAAAAAAGTTAATTTGATCTTCAAATAAATAATGCAAGAGATACAACATTTTTCTCACAATTTTGCAATTTTTTTTAATTTTTTAATAAAACGCGCACAATTTTTTTTCTTTTTTTTTATTGTTTTTAATATTAAATCATGTTGTAATAAATAAATATATATAAATAATGTCTACAACTGATTATATACCGAATAATATAACAACGACAACAAATACAACAAATACAGAATCACAAATAAACTTACCTAAATTATCAAAACTTAAATGTCCAATTCATTTTAATAATGGATATTGCAGACGAGTAGTTCCATCGAGTGGTGTTGACGCAGGTAGAATATACTTTAAATGTAGATTGGAAAACTGTACATTCTCAAAATGGTTAGATAATGAATATGATGTTTACTCTTTTCAACAACAACTCATACAACAACATAATTCAAATTTAGAAAACAACAATAACAATTACAACAACGATATTGGTGATAATGAAAACAATAATATAATGAACGATAATATAATAAACTATGTAAATATGGGTAATAATAATAATAATAGTAATGGTGTCAGTAAATTTGACGATGATGATATATTTGCATCTGCTGAAAAATACTATAATCAACAACAAAATAATAATAATAGCAACAACAATAATAACAATAACAATAACATCAACATCAACATCAATAACAACAATAACATAAACAATAACAGCGGTATTGGTAGTAATAGTAAAAGACCATTAAATTCAAGTTTTGACATTTTAAACGATGATTCTTCAATATTAGATGATGACCCAATTGATTCAGATTTTAGTACACCAAGTCCTTTCAAGAAAAGATTGGTTTTCGATGGTATGAATAATGGGAATAACAGTAATAATTTCATTAATAATCTTAAATATCATAATTTCAATAATAAACAACCACCAATTCAACCACAACAACCTCTTCCTGTAAATAATAATGTAAATAGTAACAATAACACTCCAAATGCTCATATAAATAATAACAATAATTCAAGTAAATATGGTAATAACTTTAGTCCAAATCGTCATTTAAATAATAATAATAATAATAATTACAACAATAAAATGATTAGCCCTAATAAAAGTAATATTGGTTTTCAAATTAATGGTAATACAATAATTCAACCACCAATATTAGCATCATCTCCATTACATCAAATTAAACATTCAATGACAATAGATCCTTCTACAATATATAAACAACATCAACAACAGCAACATCAACATCAGCAATACCATCAAACACAACAGCAACAATCACAACAACAACAACAACCACAGCAACAACAACAATCACAACAATCACAAACTACAGTGACAGCAAATACCTTTTCAATTGATTTTCAAGAAGAAAAAGATGAATTTGATGAAATATTTGAAAAGAGCAAAAAAGAAAGAGAAATTAAATTACAACAACAACAGCAACAATTTCAACATCAAATGCAACTTTTAAAAGAACAAAAACAGCAGCAAAAGCAGAATCAACAGCAATCATCATCACAACAACAAGTTAAACAACCACAACAAAAGCAAACACCACAACAAAAGCAAACACCACAACAAAAGCAACATCAACAGCAACCATCATCACAAGTTAAGCAACAACCACAACCACAACAAAAGCAAACACCACAACAACAACCATTACCACAAGTTAAACAACAACCACAACCACAACAAATTAAACAAAATAATAGTTGTATACCAATTGAAATTGTGGATGACGATGATAATAATAATAACCAAAACAGTAATAGCAACAATCAAATATCACCAAATAAAAAGCAACAATCAATTAATAAATCAAAACAACAAACTAGATTAGCATTTGATTCAGATATAATTGAAATTTCAGATTCAAATCCAAACATACCAACTACCACCACTACAAATACAACTATCAATGGAGTTAATAAACCAACAAGTTACAGAGTTGAATCAATTGATGATGATTTAAAATGGAATAATATCCACAATCCAAAAGCAGTATCATCAATTAAACCAAAAAGAAATACAGCACATCAAATAATGATTGATTTTCAATTTGTAGATAAAGATATAATTGGTACATCATATCCAGTACCATTATCACAAGAGACACAAGAAATTATAAATAAATTTAGACAACATCATGGTAATAGGAATGCAAAGGAAGAAATGTGGAAATTTCCATTATCAGTTTACAATAACCTCTTGATGGATTTAAAAAGATTACAATCACAAACTACATCATTTCAATTGAATGCAATACCATCTGAAGTATTTAAATATTTTACAGATCCATGGTACATTGAAAAACAAAAGATGACAGTTGCGCAACAAAAACAATGGCATGCGAAACAACAACAACATTTAAATTCAATTTTCGATTGTACTAAAATTCCTGTTGAATTGTTTTCAACGTTACTTCCATTTCAAATGAAATCATTGATATTTTGTACACAACAACTTACAGGTAGATGTTTAATTGGTGATGAAATGGGATTGGGTAAAACTATTCAAGCATTGGCAATATCCGCTTATTATCGTACAACTGAATGGCCATTGTTAATCATTTGCCCAAGTTCATTGAGATTATCTTGGTCTAAAGAAGTTGAAAAGTGGTTTCCTGAATTGGCTGCTGATATCAGTGTTATCATGTCTGGTGAAGATAAAGCAAGTTCGATGGTTAATATTATTTCATATGATTTAGTTGGTAGATTATTGGAAAAAGAGTTGATTCCAAGAGCATTTAAAACTATTATTTGTGATGAAAGTCATTACATGAAAAATTCTGAAGCAAAACGTACAAAAAATGTATTGAAACTCGTTCATTCAGCAAACATTAGAATATTGTTAACTGGTACACCTGCACTGTCAAGACCAGTTGAACTGTTTCCACAATTGTTAGCATTGGGCGCTCCAATTTATCCTACACTCCGTGATTTCGCATTACGTTATTGTAATGCATTCAAGGGTAGATATGGTTGGGATTACACTGGTAATTCACATTTACAAGAATTGTATGTACTCATTCGTGGTGTTATGATTAGAAGATTGAAAAATGATGTATTAAAAGATTTACCACCAAAAGTAAGATTAAAAGTTGTAGTTGATACACCAACACCTGCTACTGTTCAAAGTGAAATTGGTGATGTTTTTTCAAAATCAAATAAATTATCAATGATTCAACAAGCTCAAGGTAAAGCGGGGGCTGGCGCTACTGGTGGTGAATTGGGTAAAGAGAAAAGTCAAATTATGAAATTATACATTGAAACTGGTAGATCAAAATTAAAAGCATCTTGTGATTACATTGTAGCATTGATTAAAAAGAAGGAAAAGTTTTTAGTGTTTGCACATCATAGTGATATTATGAATGGGTTGGAGAGTGCAATTTCAGCAACAAAAGTTGGATACATTAGAATTGATGGTAGTACACCAGCACCAGTTAGACAGCTGCATGTTAATAAATTTCAGACAAATGTAAATTGTAAAGTAGCACTACTTTCAATTACAGCAGCAGGTACAGGTTTAACATTGACAGCATCAAATTTAGTGGTGTTTGTAGAGTTATATTGGACACCAGGTGTATTACGTCAAGCAGAGGATCGTATTCACAGAATTGGTCAAACTAAAACATGTTATATTCATTATTTAATTGGTAAAAATACACTTGACGATAGAATTTGGCCAACCATTTGTAATAAATTGGAAGTTTTAGGTGAAACACTTGATGGTCAAGAAGAAGTATTACACACTCAAAATTTGGATATGCGTGGAAACAATAGTGGTAACAATTCAATTAGTAAATATTTCATTGATAAAGATGGTTCAATCGATTTGGATAGAGATGATACTGATGAAGTTGTATTTGGTTTAATTGGTGATGACCCTTCACTTTCAAATGTTTTAAATCAACAACAAGATGAAGTTGATGATGAAGATGAAGAAGATAAAAGTAGTAAAAAAGGTGGTAAAAAAGTAAATAATGACAATAAACAATCAAAACAACAACAAAAACCACCAAAACAATCAAAAGATCAAAATCAAAAACAAAAACAAAAACAACCACAACAACAACAAATGCCACAACCAATATCAACTGGTTATTCTAATATTGTTAATCCAAATTTCATTGATTATTCAAAAAACAACAACAATAATAATAATAATAATTTAAATACAAACACAAATCAATTTAGAGTAAATAATTATAATCAATTCCAAAATAATAATAATAATAATAACAATAGTAATGGTAATGGTTATGTAAATCCATTTCAAAATAATAATAATTTCAACAATAATCATTATAATAATAACTACAATAACAATAATAATAATAACAATAATACAACAAGTAGTTTAAATTCAATTACTCAATATTTTCAAAAGAAATAGATTGGTTTTTAATTAAACAAATTTTAATAAAAATATTTATAATTGTTATTTATTTTATTTATTTTTTTTTTTTAAAGGACTATATATTTATGTGTTGTTTTAACACCATTCTTTATTGTTACTACTTTCTTGAATTTGATCATTTGTTTTTTGTTTATCAATATTTAATAATTCAATTTTATAATTAATAACTTTACTATTGATATGAGTGGTTGTATTACCAGCAAACATTAAATTTGTAATACTATTACTACCACTGTTGTTTAATTGAACTAAATAGTTATAAATACTTTTAATTTGTTTATAATATTTCTTTGAAAATGATTCTGATTGATTTAATCTTGGACAATTTAAATTTGATTTAAATAAATTTGTAATTGATCTTAATGCAAACAAAGACAATTCATGTAATGGGTAGTTTAAATTGATAAGGCATTTAAATAAATTACCAATTTCTTTGTTTTGATACAAGTCATAACGAGATAACATTTCTAACAAGTATTTACATTCATCTAAATTTTTATACCAATTCGATAATGATGTATGTTTTAAATAGTATATTATACTTTGATTATAACTTTTATAACTTTTTTCAAAATGGTATATCAATTCATACTTTGTGAATATCTTTTTAACCAATTCTATTATTGATTCTTGTGAAATTGAAAATAAATTTGTCTTGTTATTTAAACATCCATCTCCCAATTCAATCAACTTGTTTAATAATTTATCTAACATTTCTTTTGAATTTATATATTTAAATAATTTTCTAATTACATTAATTTTCAAAGTGTTTTCGTTTGTTGAAAATGGAGGTGATGTTGGATGTGTACTTGTCGTTGAAATGGATGAGGTGGTATTATTTTGATTACTACTACTCAAGGCTTTTAAATGATATAATAATG
Source organism: Dictyostelium brefeldianum (assembly GCA_013375695.1). NCBI lineage: Eukaryota > Evosea > Eumycetozoa > Dictyosteliales > Dictyosteliaceae > Dictyostelium > Dictyostelium brefeldianum. The sequence goes on from JABXES010006209.1 coordinate 45,005, forward strand.
AATTAAAATAACAATCAAAACTTGAAACTTCATTTGATAGTACTACTTTTGATAAATACTTTTTCATAATGAAAAAGTTGTCCAATTTAACATTCTTTGAAATTGCGTTATATTTGTTTAATTTTCTGAAAATTATAAAACGACATTGATAAACTATTTGATGTTCTGGTACATTTGAATATGTTGGTAATGTGAAAAGATTACCATGTAATATATTTGAATATTCTTCTAAAAATTGACAACCATATTTAATTGAATAAAATCTGAAATTGTTATATCTTTTCAAATTTCCAACCCCACCAAAATTTAATTTCTTTGTATGTAACAACATTATTTCATAAAGATTCTTTACTATTAAATCGTTTTTATGAAAGTTTTGAAGTGTAGTTGATAATTGATTTGCAGTGAAATGGTGATGTGGAATTGTTGAATTATGTTTATCAAAACAACCATCAAATCTAATATTTGAAATAAATTCTTTAATTGTTGGAAATTCACAATTTTGAGCAATCTTTGATATAAATTTCTTTTTATCTACAACCCAATTTAAATCATTAAATTCTGCACCATCATTTGTTGAACTCTCCAAAGAACAATTTAATTTACGTTTTACCAAATAAATGATTTCAACAGATTTTAAAATGAATGATAATGGTTTATCATAAATTTGAAATTTAAATAATCCTTTACCATCAACTTGTTTAATTAATTGAATATTTAAATCAATTTCTGGATCATTTGAATTAAATGGCAAATCAAATTCTTTAATAACCATTTCAATTCTTTCAATATGTTCCATTGGTTTAGTCATGAATTTGGGTACTCTTAATACATTATTCCATATTGTAGTTGTTTCAAATGTTAAATGTTTGACTAACGGGTATATGAAACGTGCAATTTTTAAACTACCAATTTCAATTGACTTTTTAAATGATTCAACCAATTCATTTTCTTGAATTCCAAATTTACCTATATAAGATTCAAATGCAGCAGAATTATCATAATGAACAATCATATCTTTTAAATGTTTTGTTTTCTCTTCGTTTGATAATATTTGGAATAAACAATTGTAAAATTCAACAGAATCTCCAAAATATTTAAATATACTATAAATTGATAATTTAAATTTACCATTATTACCAATGTGAAACCTTTCAATTAAATCTGATCCAATAAAATTAATTTTGTTATATTCATTAATGTTATTATTACTTTCATTTTCATCACTGCCAACAACGATATCGATATTACCATTATTAATTATTTTATCTTTTAATATTCCAAACAATTTATTTTTAATCATCCAATCAAAATTTCTAATTTCATCATATGGTATTGAATTACCATTAATTAAAGTACCACCACTATTACCAGTTATTTTACCATCATCTTTAATATATAATTTTGATTTAATTTTACTAAATATAAATTCTCTTAACCCATTATTTCTAAATACTTTCCAAAATAAATTTTCCATTTCATTTATTCCTTCCATGGTTTAAATATAATTTATATTTATATATAATTTTATTTGGTGTAAATATGTGTTGATTATAATATTATGATTGCAATTGATTTAAAAAAAATAACACTCTCATTCACATACAAACAAAAAATATATTTCAAAAAAAAAAATAAAAAAAATTTAACACACCACTTATAAAAACAAAAAACAAGAAACAAACAACCTCCCAATATAATCACAAATAGATAATATTCACACCACACATTTGATTGTTTTTTTTTCACACATCATGTTTTTAAAAAATTATCATCTAATCTAAGAACCCAACAAATAAATAGTGCAATATTGAATTTCATATTTTTTACAGACCTACAATTTATTATTAATATTTATTCAAGTGATCTATTAAATCCTTTATTTAATAATGGATATTCAAAAAACCTTAGATAAAGTAGTTATTTTTTTAGTTACTAATTTCTTCATCATCTTTTTCTTTACAATGATTATAAATTGGTCATTATAATCTATATAGTTATTTAAATTTGCCAATATATTTTTTATTGGGGTCAGAGATATTAGAAAATTTAATGATTTTCAATGTATTACTTTATAAAAATATTCACATAACCCCTGTCACATAAAAACAAATTATTTCACACATTCACGCACATTCAAATAATATATAAAAACGAATATACAAAATCTAACAGACAATAATACCACTAATAAATCATATATCCATTTTAATTATTATACATCTATTTGCAATGTAAAATAAATTTTCGGATAAAAATACAAATTCCAATATATATTTTTGTAACCCCACCATCATACTACCAAATGAATATGTTCAATACAATAACTACAACAACAAACAGTTAAATATAAATTACAGTATGACATAATAAAATGCACCTCCTCCCTTTCATATATACTGTGTTGTAGGAGTAGTAATAATACATTGTTTGTTTATTTTGAGAAAGAATATAATGCATCTTTGTAATATTTTTTTTTATTATTTTTTTGTAAATACAAATAACAATAATTCACACTACAAATTATTCATTTATTTATTTTTTTTAATTTATTTATATTCATACACATAAATTACAACAATGGAAATTAGTAGTAATAATAGTGGTAGTAATGAAATTGATTGGACACCAACGATATTAAGAAATCGTATAAATGGATTAAATATTAAAGGTACACCAAAATTAAGTCGCTCAAATAGAGAAGTTTTAAAAATTATATATGAAATTTGTTTGGAAAAAGATAAAGAGAGAAAAGAATTTAAGAGAGAAAAAGAAATATATGGTCATTTAGATTATCATAAAAGTTATTTCATGTTTGATAATTTAAAATTTTGTGAAGAATTAGAAAAAATTGAATATAAATCAAAAGGTGTAACTGTAATTTATGAAAAGGTATATCAATTATTGGAAAGCGAAGGATTAAAACCTAAACGACAACAACCAACAATTGAAACTACAAGTAATGAACTATATGAATCACCGTCATCATATTCAGCTCCATCTTCTCCTAAATTTACACCACAAAAGGCATATAGCTCAAGTGATCGTTTTCATCCATATAAATATATGCAACCTCAAGTAGATGAAGCAAAAGCATCTGCACAACAAAATGCACACCAAATGGCATTGATATTTCAAATGGAACAAGCACACAAAATTATTAATCCACAAGTTATTCAAGTTAAACCAACTGTAGAAGTGCAATGTGGGCCAAAATTAACATCACACCAATTTTCATTAAAATTTCAAGAGGAACAAGCTTTAGTCATTCTTAATCATCAAAAGAAAAAACTAGAGAATGAATTAAATACCAATTTCCAAATCACTTCCGCACCTAGTTTACCATCATCTATCCAGAGTTCACCACTGTTTCCTGTGCAATCATTGCAATCACTACAACCACATCAACAACCACTACTACAACAACAACACCAATCAATTCGTCCATACCAATATCAACAATATCAACAACCTGTTCAACCAAATCAACAAGTTATGATTGTATCATCTTCATCATCAAATACACCAACATCGTCAAATCAAAGTTCACCAATAATAGTAAATGAAACATCATTTGAAATACCACCAAAAGAAGTTATTAGTGCTCCAATTGATAGACCAACACAAAATATAATAGTAAGACCAACACCACTAAAATATAGTGGTACAACAACCAGAATAAATACATAGACATAAATGATCCAACAGTGTAAATATATAAAAAAAATTAATTTTTGATCAAATTTTTTTTTTTTAAAAATTAAAAATCTTCTTTCTTTTTTCTAAAAAACACACAAACAGATATATATGACCATGATAGATATAACAAATAATGACAATGAACGAAAAGAAAAACTGTTTTGGTGTGTTTTTAAAAACATGTATTTATTAGATACAATTTTCACATGTATGCATAATGAAAAAATTGAATACAATAACATTGATAATTATTATATTGGGAATAGAAAGAAATTTAGTGTAAGTGTGAATACATATATACACAACATAAATAACTCTATTACTAATAATAATGTATTTTAGAATATAATTGGTTTAGAATGGATAATTAAAAATAATCAATGGTCAATTTTAAAAGATAAATTAAAATCAAATATACCATTTTTAAAAGTTGATAGCTCATCATTAACTAAATTTATAGAATGTTGTAAAGATAAAGAATTGATTAAACAATTTTATAAAACAAAAGAAAAGGAATTTCAATTATTGGATCCATTATTAATTGCAGTTAAAGTTGTTAATTTGGTTGCCATTGAATTATTTTCAAATGATTTAGAATGTGTTCAAACAATTACATCTCAAGCATTATTATCAGCACTTAGATTTTGTACAGTTGAAATGGTTGATGCTTTATTGGTATCACCAGCATCAATAAATTATATACCAGATGAAAAATTAAAAAGTGAATCAATTTCATATGCGTCAAAATCAAAAATAGTTAATCCAATGATTGAATTTTTATTGGAAAGAACAGAATTGTACCACAGTAGAAACTATGATCCATCATTAAAATTAGATTTTCAAATATTCAAATCAATTGTATCAAATAAAACTAGAAATTGGTTATTTGAAAATGATTATATTGAAAATACAAACCTTGTTTGGTTTAATAATTCAGTTTTAACATCATTTAAAGATATGACATTGGAAGATTTAAAATTTTATTCTAGCGTAATAATTAAACTATGTAATGTTGATATCAGTAAACTAGCAAACTCTAAAAATGAAATTCAAAATTTAGATTTATTAACAAAAAAACAAATTCAAGAATTAATTATAAAATTGACTGGTTCTGAAAAGTTGGTTTTCGAGTATATGGTTGAATATGATGAATTTTTAACAGATCCATATCATTTAAATTTATTTGGTTTTAAAATTTACCAATATACATGCATGTTGTTTAGTTTAAAAGGATTGAAATACCTTGAAAATTTAGATACAACTAAATTTACTGAATTATTATATTTGGATCAAGAAAAATACAAAGAGATCATTTTATCAATGGATCAAGAAAAAATTTATCAATTCATTTTAGAATTATTTAATAAAAGACCAATAATTGATAAGGATAATAATCATCAATGGTCCCTTTTTAAACCAAAAGTAGAAAAACCAAAACAAATATCAATTACATTTAATCATTGGAATAAATTGATTGAATTTCTTTTAACAAATTATTCAAATACAGAATTAATGGATAAAATTTTAAATATTAAAGATTTTCCAATCACTTATTTTTCAATTGGTAATAATGGTAGAAAATCTGTTAAACCATTTGATAATTTTAAATGGTTTATTAAAACAGTCATTGAAAATAATTCAATTAAAGAATGTTGTAAAGTAGATTACCTACCAATTGATTCATTACAAGATGCAATGTATACAAATGAATTGTTAAATCAAAATAACAGTGGCAGTGGTGGTGATGGTGGTAATAGTTTATTTTCAAGAAAAAATATTTACAATTATTTATTTTTAAAATCAATTTCAATTGGTGATTTCAAAATAATCGAAAAGATTGAATCATTGGATGGACCAACAATTATATTTGAAAATTGTTTTTTTGAAGTGTTGTCAAGATCATTTACATGTCCAATTAATGATATGAAATGTTTAACTGATCATTTAAATTCAACTGGTTTCAAATGTTTTGGTAGTTTGGTGTTTTTTAATTTTACTAAAGTATTGTTAAAATCTTATCCAATAGATGAAATTATTTCAACAATACCAAGTTTATGTTTTAACGAATTCCCAATTGCAACTTTAAAATTGTTGGTTTCAAATATTGCAGATTTAAATTTACCATTATTAAAATATACATTTTCAAATATATCTATTGATCAATTGATTGTGTTGGTACCAAATATTAGAAATGAAATTATAAAGGAATTAAATAATCAAGAAATTCATTATTACATTTATGAATTAACAAAATCTCCTCAACGTTCAGATATATATTTTGGTAAACCTTATATTTTAAAATATGGTTATATCAGAGTATTGGAAATGATTGAATTTTTATTATCATGTTCATCAAGTAATCAATCAAGTTATTTAACTGGGTGTTTTGAACATTTATTTAAAAAGTTACTTCAAACAAAGGATATAACATTTGAAATTGTTGATAAAGTACTTTGTATGTTTCAAAGGGCTGGTGTCAACATAGAAGAAAATTTATTTCATTTATTTTATTATTTACATATTAGATCAATTAAACTATCAAATTATATAATGTGTAAAACTTTAACAACTCAAATTATAGTTTCAAATCCAAGTACAAGACAATTTAGATATGATTGCAGAACAATTAGAAACACTGACCCATTAGATATATTTAGACTATTAAATGATTCAATATTTTCATATGATTTCATTTTTAGTAAATTCAATACCGTTAATAGTTTATTGACCATTTTAATAAATCAATTTTCAATCAATCCATTTATAGTTGATATAAAAGATCCATTAAATTTATCACCTGGAGATTCTCAAAAATTAACGAACAGAGACCAATCATTTAAACAAGATGTTATATATTGTTTAAAAATTAATGAATTGGAATTGGTTTTATCAATTTATCAAGATACTCCATTAAAAGATAATAATGAACTTAGTCTCTCAACAATAGAAACATTTAAAAATTCAATTCATGGTGATATTATTCAATCTATAAATATAAATCAATTACATTTATTGGATCAATTTAATATTGGTACTGCTAGTTTATTTGATTTATCAATTGATCATTACAGAGTTGATATTATAATTTCATTATTTAAACAATTTGGTGTTCAAAAAATTAATCAAGATTTTCTTTCAAGTTTTAATAGAATAATTGATAATCCTGATAATCAAAATATTTTAAAATATTTAAATCCTTTTCTTTCATCTTCATTTAAAAATAAAAATATATTTTCTAATTAGAATCAAAATGAAATAAAACTGGTTATGATTCAAACTAATCGATTTTTCCCAAAAATTCAATGTTAAAACATGGCAAATATTCATTTGCATCACCTTTTCAACATATATAAATTCGTTTGCATGTCTTATGAAGGTGAGACGAACATCCGTTTCAAAACTCTCATCATAAAACATGGTTTTTAATAATTTTTTGATTTTCATGCAAAACTGACTAAAATCGCATATATGTATACCTTCTTCATTATTTAATATTTAAAAAACAATCATTCTGTTGTGTAAATGGTCCAAATATATTTTATTAAAATAATTGGTTTACATTATAATGTACTTGAAGGTAATATATCGGATAAATTAGTGAAATAATTACCAACTGGCGGAGTAATAGTATTTGTAGCAGTGATATGAACTAAGAATTCCCAGTAAACATCATTTACCTTTACATTATCTCTTGAGAAATATTCATTTCCAGTGAGAACAAAGTTTATCAATTTAACAAATAAATGAGTACCATCAAAGAAATAAGTTTTACCATTACCAGATTTAACTGCAGCAGCAGATACAGCTTGAGTAAAGTTGAAAGTATATTGAGTATTATATTTGTATTCACAACTAACTTTAAATGTAGTTGATGCTGGATAACGAACTGCTAAAAACACGTGCTCACCATATGATACTTGAGATAACCATAACTTTAAATATTTTGGTGTTCCATTGGTTAAATAAAAATACCAACCAATGTTACTGAAACCTGTAACACCTGCATTTCTAGTTACAATTGTTTTTCTAGCATCAGTTATACCACTACCAAACAAAGCAATTGTACCAACATAATTTGCTGGAGTTGCATCAAATACTTCATCACGAGAAATTAATCCTGGTATCCAAAATTGAAGATTTGCAATACCATGTGTACCTTTATCACAAACATATACATTCCAATCTGTAGCTTTGATACATGATGCATCTTTTTGCCACCATTTATCATTCGAGCTCCCTACTATCGTGGGTACATTTCTACCGGTTAATGAACCATCACTATCAAAGAAATTAAAATATCTACTTGAACCTGTATCTAATACTTGATGACCAATAAATTGAGATATGGCTGTATTTTGAATGGTAATATTCCGAGTTGCTGAAATGTATTGTGGTTTAAATTCATCAGAGAATTGAATAGAAATGATAACTTTATTATCTTGATCTTCATTTGCAGCATATCTATTTTTAATGTAATTTCTAAAAACAACATTGGTTAGTATAGTTTGAACGTATGTGTCATAAAATTGAAAACCTTGTCTTGAATTATACGTTGATTTTGATAACAAATTACCAGATTGTCCATTTACAATAGCTCTATTTAATACTGCTTCACCAAACAAACTTGCAGGTCTCATTGAATCATGTGCTTCTAATCCATTAACTTCAGTTCTATCACCCCACATACCCACACCTCTTTGAGACAAGTATACCTTTGTATTATTAAATTGCATAAATGCTTCGTTTGCTGAAGATGAAATTCCATTGGTAAATGTTTCACGAGATAAACGACCACTACTATATGTTAATAAACCATTTGAATTTGTTAATAATTCACCACCAACATAAATTGATGCTGCAAATTCAAAATAATAACCACTAGAGTGAGCAGTGTTACCTCTGAATTCTTTATTTGGATATAATGATGGGTTCATATTAACTGAAGTATGTGAACCAATTGGTTTAACTAAATTTGGATATGATATACCACACCATCCTCCTCTATTTTAATAATAAATTAATATATTAGTGAACAATACATATAATAAACATTAAATAATAAATATAATGATAATTACACTGCTGAATTTCCAATAATTGTATTCCAAGCATTTGTAATATAGAAACCACTACTAGTTGAGTCAGCAGGTTGATCAAGGTCACTAGATTGTATAAAATCTTGACCATATTGATTATAACCAGCAGCAGGTGTACCAATTACATGAATGTATGCAGCTAAATTAAATGAAATAATATTATTCATTTCAACTCCATCTTCTAAATAATAACCTACAATGTTTAAAAATATATTAGTACAAAGTTGAACGTTTAATATTGTTTTAACTAATACGTACAATGACCCATGATATCAAAAGCTACATTTTTAGTTACCAATAATGAAGAGGTACCATGAATAGTTATACCACGATAAAAACTTTTTACAACGGAACAATCAGAAATGTATGAATTTGTAACAACATTTGCTAAATGGAAATGTAAAGGATAACGACCTCTAATATTTTTTTGTCCCATTCTAATTAATTGTAAACCAGAGAATTGACCTTCACCAGAAACAAGTACATGGCCACCAAATGAAGTTGAATCTGATGTAACTGTATCACCTTGAAATACAATTCTTCTAGAAAGAAGTGCTACCTCTGCTTGATACTCAATTTGGCCATAATGATAATATTTACATGGTGTAGTAAATTGAATTTGTTTATTTGAAATTGCTTGAATTGTGAGGACTTCATTTTGTGGATAAAATTCATCTTTGAAAATTGAAGTTGTAATTAAAACTTGTTGACCAACTTCCCAATTAACATTGTCTTGTACATTTATAATATTATCACCAGACCAAACAGTAGAAGCTAATTTAGTCCAACTATTTAGATATTGTTTTCCTTGAACTGAAATGAAACCACCTGCAGCAACAGCAATACCTTTTGATCCAAAATTTGGTGCGATTGTACTTAATGTAGTTTTAGAACCATGGAATATAATATTTATATTTGCATTATAACGACATGATTTTGTACCAATTATTAATTTACCTTGAACATAAATATCTTGTACATTAATTGTCATACTTGAATCTGCAAAAATCAATTCACTTGTAGCTGGAACTGTTATTTTTGTGTACACTCCAACTTGAGAAATTGAACATGGTGAAATCAATACTTTTTTATTTGCTGGTAATACAATATTTGAAGATGTAGCTGGTAAAGGTACAACACCACCCCAAATTGAAGGATCATGCCAATGGAATAAATCTATTGAAGCGTATGGGCAATTTGATAAATCTTGAACATCAAATATTTGTGATGGTTTTGGAATATCAATCAATTCAGAATCAACTGTTAAAAGATTTGCAGGTGGAGCAGTTGATGATAATACCCTTCCTGCAATTACTAACTTCATATTTGAAACAAACATTGTTGTTACAACTGGACCAGTTTGAGAAGTACGAGTAATTTGAATACCAATTAATGATAACCCTATATCGGAAGTTGGTGTTAATGTAATTACATTTGATTGGAAACTAGTTGAACTTGCAAAATTTCCAGTTGTAATTGTTTTTTTGTATAATGCAGGTCTTGGTGGTTCAACAAAATATTGACTTGTACCAGTTATATCAAGTATATCATTTGGATCGTAAAAACCAACTGAAACCGATGCAATTTTGTTATAACTACCCAATGCTTGACCCAATTTAAAATCAAAACTAAAAGTATAAGTTTGACCAGCTTTTAAAGCAGGCATTGATGTTTTTCCAATTAACCAATGCATAGCAGCACCCCACACTTCATAATTCATAGTGAATGAATTTGCAACACCAGCAGGACCAGCTGATAAACTATTTGCATTATAACCATACTGACCAGCAAATATTAAATTTGTATTATCAAATGTAAATTCCAGTGATGGTACAACATTTGAAATTTGTGGTGATACAATTACACCAGTACCATCAAATGCTGGTCTCCATGTTGGATCAGTTGAAGGACATGTTTGACAATTCTACAAAATAAATCAAATGAATTTATATAAAATTAATAAATCTGCTGATATAAAAACAATAAATCAAAAATATTTTTAAAATAAACTTACACAATAGGCAATTAGAACGCATAATAAATAAATAAATAATAATATCTTCATTTCTCTAGATGATAATAATAAATATAATAAATATAATAATAATTTTACATTTTTCTTTTTATTTTATGTATTCAAATAAAATATCTTAAAAAAAAAACTATGATTTTGTCAATTGTTCAAAATATCTGGACGTTTTTCCGACTTGTATTAATTTTCTTAGTAAAAATGCCAACCACAATACTTTTATAATAAAATAAATCCATTGAACATGCACGGAAAATAAAATTAACTGGGTTGAAGTGGATTTAAGCTCGTTAAAAAAAAAACAAACGTCACCACAAACTTTGGTGATCATCTTTGCAATTGTGATATAGGTGTGTATGATGGTTTTTATTTATTTAATATTATTATTTTAAAATGTAAATTCTTCATCAATAGATTCAGATTTTATTCTATTTAAATGTGGTAAAACATCTAAATGACTAACGAATAAAGTAAATGATAATTGAGAGAATACTAAAAACTCTGAAGATAACAATTCTTTTTTAGTGATATCAAACCTTTTTTCAACTTGTTCAAAAAATGGACCAAGCATTGATTCCATTGCTTTTGTATCATTGAATTTAGCGGCCAACAATAAACATTCAGCAGCGTACAATTTAAAATTTGAACGAGATATTAAATTTTTCATAATTAATTTTTCAATCAACACGTATGCTAAACCCAATGTACTAATATCCAACGCGGATTGAATGGTAATCTTTTTCAATTTACGTTTGATTTTTCTAATTTTGTAAAGTGTGATACCAGGTTGATTAATCCATTGATGTTTTTGACGAAATTGTTCATTCAATTCTTCTTTGATAGCACCTTTCTTTATAAATGGAAATATGGAAACTTTGTAACTTGGTAAATTCATGACTGTACGATGTTTACCAGTTTTCAATTCTGAATTATCTAAAAAAGTTGGATCATACTTGAGTGGTACTCCATTGATATCCAATTCATCACCAATTAGATCATTATGATCATTTTCACTTGCCAACAAATGTGCATAGGATATCTCTTTTTTACCATGATTTAATAAATTACTTAAAATTGAATAATCTTTTTGATGACCCATACTATTTATACCATTTGAACCACCAATTTGATCATTATGATTATGGCTATGATGATCGTGATGATGTTCTTTCTTACTTGATTTTAATTTTGTTTTTCTTGTTTCACCTTTAATCAATGAAAATACTGAAATTGGATGACCACTACTAGTTACAAATACAATCTTTTGTTGGACTGATAAATTATAATTTAAATTATATTCTTCAATTGTGTTTCTTTTTTTGATTTTATTACTATTATTGTTGTTGTTGTTGTTGTTGTTGTTGTTGTTGTTGTTGTTGTTGTTGTTGTTGTTGTTATTGCTGTTATTGTTTAAACCACCAACACCATTATCAATACTATTACTATGTTCATTTGATAATAATTGAGTTGGTGCTTGATCAATTAATTGTAATTGTGATATTTGATGTTTCGGTGGTGGTTGTTGATAATTTAATTGTGGCGGTGGCGGTATATTATTATGTTGATGTTGTTGAATTTGATTTAATAAATTATGTGGTAATGTTGGTGTTATTGTGTTTGTTGATGTTATATTTGTTGTTGTCGTATCTATATTATTCTTTGATATTATTTCTAGCTGATCGTGTTGTGGTGGTTGTTTTTGTTGTGGTTGTTGTTGATCAACATTATCTAGTTTGTTTAATTCTTCAAATTTTTCATTATTATTATTCTTATCCTTTTCAAATAAACTTTCTAAATTGTTGTTGTGGTTATTGTTGATAATATTATTTTCATTATCAATTAAATTAGTTGTTGCCATTTCATTATTATTATAATCTCTACCTTCTATTGATAATGGTTCTTTTAATGGTGTATTATTTGGTGTATTATTTAATATTGGTGTATTACTTTCATTATTCTTTTTATTATTATTATTATTTATATCACCTAAACTAATACCTGATAAAAAACTCATTGCTTCTTTTCTGTTGTAAAAAATAGACGATTAGTATATATTGATATTGTAGTACATATTTGATACTATCGCTATAGATATACTATATTACTTACTTTACTGTTTTTACAGTATAATTTGATACTATATCCATGAATAATGTAATGTTTGATTCAGGTATTTTAGTGAATGAACCTTTTGAAACTACCAAATCTGATAAAAGTGGATGTTGTTCAAATATAGTACGAGGAATTGGTTCAGGAAACATTTTATCAAATTGAACTACCACATCAAAAGTACGATCTTTAGAATCTGTTAATGGTTCATGAATTACTGTACTTTGTGATACTATTCTATCGGATCTAGCTTTATTTGGTACAGATACTGAAAAAAAGAATCTATCACCCTTTTTCAATTGTACATCTTGTCTATTCTTAATGTTTAGTGTTACTTTTGACCCTACTTTTGCTTCAATACTCTTGTATGTTGCTGTCTTTAAATTGAATATCCATGATTGACTATTATTTATACTACTTAGACCATCTGTTGATTGACTTCTATTCTTTATGCTACCAATACCACTACCACCAGTTGTTGTCATTGTTGTTGTTGTTGATGTTGTTGTTGATTTATTACTATTGCTACTACTACTACTACTACTACTACTATTATTACTATTATTGCCCATTTTTCTAAAAAAAGACATTCTTTCTGTCGGCTTACTCATTCTTATTCTTCTTTTGGACTACTCCTACAAATACTACCACTACTACTTTTACTACTTCTATTAATTTTAATATTATTTATAATTCTGTTCTCTTTATTCTTATTACTAAACATAATGTATGTGTTGTTATTGTTATTATCTATTATTTATTATTTATTATGTTGGGTTATTATTTTTATTGTTTTTTGGTATTATATATATTTTACAATTGTGTGAATGTGTTGTTATATAATATGTATAATATGTGTGTGAATGTGAGTGTGTATGTGTATGTGTGAATGATAGTGTTTTTATATAACACTGCTGGTTTATAATTATTTATTTAAATAATTATTAGTTTCTACTACTATCTTTTTGTTTTTTTAAAATTCGTTAATGATTTGTAAATTAAAAAAAAAAAAAAAAAAAAAAAAATTAAAATTTTTTTTTTTTTGTTATTGTGAAAAATAATATTTTTTTATTTAAATTTAAAAAAATTTTTTTTATAAATT
>JABXES010006213.1:0-26931 GCA_013375695.1 Dictyostelium brefeldianum
TTTTTTTTTTTTTTTTTTTATTTTTTTTATTTTTTTTTTTTTTTTTTTTTTTTTTTTTTTTTTTTTTTTTTTTTTTTAAAATTTTTTTTTTTTTTTTTTTTTTCAATTTATCTTACTTTCTTCACAAGTAAAATGGCACAACCAAATACAAAATATATACAAGATGATGATGAAGAAGAACAAGAAGAAAATTCAATTGTTTTGACAGATTTACCAATTTTATTAGATGAAATCTACAACATTTTTTATAATGACACAGATGCTGGTTTAGAGAAATTTTTAGATACTCGAATTTGGAAAGCACCTGGTTATGGACCGAGAATTTTATTCTTTTTAGATGTAATTTACATTTATAGAAAAGTAGCAGTTTCACATATAACTGGTACAAGAGATTCACCAACTAAAACAATGGTAATGTGATTATATACATATAGCGTATTAATAATGGTATATTAATAATTTATATTATACCTTGATATAGGAAGAAATATTAACACAGTTTATAAGAGTGTTATGTCATTGTTTAAATATTGGTGATACACATATAAGATTTTTAATGAAATTATTCACATTTATTCATTTTGCATCAGAAGGTAAACTTGAAGATGCATTGATCATACAGAAGATTAGAAACAATGGTATTAATATGGGTGGAAATAAATCATTTTTAGTTGGTCAAATTGATACATTTAATAAACTTTTACAACAAGGTAAAATTAAAGATGAACAAATTGGTGATGGTAGTAAAAGTATTGGTGAAATTCGTTCTGATGAATTACAAGATTTATATTATGAAGTTTATTGTGAAATTAGAGATTTCTTACCTGAACCTTTTCAACATAGAGTAAAGTATTAATCAAACAATATACAATAGTAGTGGTAATAGTAATTATATATTAACATTTACTGTAAAATATAGCATTATTTAGAAAGAAAACCAAGTGGATTTTACAAATTAAAGCAAATATTAATTTATAGGTTTGATAAAGTAACAGAAGAAGCTTGGTGTTATGATGATGGTAGACAAAATGGTATGAACTATTATTATTATTATTAAGAGTAATTAGTAAGATTGGTATAGATATTAACACAATCAATCATAATATATATTATTAGAAATATTAAAAGAATACAATTTACCAGTAGAAAAAGAAAAAGAATCAAATAATAAACACAATTTAATTGATATTGATAGTGAAGAAGAAATAGAAGAAACAGATGAAGAGTCTGATAATGATGAAGAAGAAGAAATAAAAGAAATACGAGTAGGAGATGTTAAAAGTAAAAAGTCTGCATATTTTTGGTCAGAAGAGGAAACTGTTCAACTTTGTAAAGCAGTTTATTTATATGGTCATCAATGGAAATTAATTCAAAATTTATTCTTTTCAGATGGTACAAGATCAAATAGACAACTTAAAGATAAAATGAAAAGTTTAAGACGTCATAAAACAGATGAACAATTGTTTGATATGTATTTACCAAAAAGTAAATTGAAAGAATTGGCCAAAGAAAAGATAAAAATAGAGAAACAAACCAAACTCAATCAAATCAAACTCAATCAAACTAAATCTGCAAAAGGAAAAAAGAAAACCAAAGAAACAAACAAAGAAAAAGAATCAAAAAAGAAAAAAACAATACCAATTGATATTGAAGAAACTGATGAAGATGAAGAAATTGATCAAGATAATGAAACTGATCAAGATAATGAAGTAGAAGAAGAAGAAGAAACTGATCAGGATAATGAAGTAGAAGAACATGAAGAAATTGATCAAGATAATGAAGTAGAAGAAGAAGAAACTGATCAAGATAATGAACCTGATCAAGTTAAAGAAGTAGAAGAAGATGAACTAGAAGAACAAGTTAAAGAAGTAGAAGAAGTTGAAGTAGAAGATATAAAAGGTAAAAAGAAATCATCTAAAAAAGATAAAAGAAAGATAAAAGAAATTGATCAAGATAATGAAGTAGAAGAACATGAAAAAATTGATCAAGATAATGAAACTGATCAAGTTAAAGAAGTAGAAGATGAAGTAAAAGAAGATGAATTAGAAGAACAAGTTAAAGAAGTAGAAGAAGTTGAGGTGGAAGAAGATATAAAAGGTAAAAAGAAATTATCATCATCTAAAAAAGATAAAAGAAAGATAAAAGAAATTGATCAAGATAATGATTATGAAGATGAGGATGATGGACAAGTTAAAGAAGTAGAAGAAGATGATGATGATTATGAAGAGGAAGAGGAAGTTGAAGAAGAAGAAGAAGAAGATATAAAAGGTAAAAAGAAATTATCATCATCTAAAAAAGATAAAAGAAAGATAAAAAAAACTGATAATTTGAAAGGAAAATCAAGTAAATTTGAAGAATCCAACACAAATAATAAAAAAACTTCAAAACCATCAAAAAAACAAAAAATTGATGAACCAGCAACTACTACCACAACTACAACCGCTACACCAACTCCATCAAAACAACAAAAAGGTGAAGAACCAGCAATTACTACGAATACAACTACAATCACTACTCCAATACCATCAAAAAATCATTTAACCACTCCAAGTAGAAAATCAACACCATCAAAACAACAAAAAGGTGTCGATTCAGCCACTCCTCCTGCACCAACTCCAACTCCATCAAAAAAACAAAAAAATGTTGATTCAACAACTACAATAAATAAAAAGAAGAAATAAACTACAAACAAACAAACACAACACACCATTATAAAAAAGAACATTGAAATTTAATTTATTTTCTTTTTTATGTTTTGTTGTTTTTTAACTTGTTGTAATTGATATCTATTATAAATTAAACAAAGTATATTAAATAATAAGAATAACAATGACCAACCAATTGTAACGCCCAATGTAATATTTATATATTTTGTATCAAAGAATGGACACATTTGAAATTGATATTCAAAAGTATCTTTTGTTGTTGCTACAGTTGTTGTAGGGGTTGTTGTTGAATTATTTGAATTTAATTTTTTAAATTCAAATAATGCAGTGTGACCACCAAAACCACCCATCATTGATCTAATTGTATATTCAGTAGATTTAACTTCATTATCAAATTGATATATACAACCATCATGATCATGGCCACTAAATATAAATAACGGTTTAATTTCATTTAATATGTATTGTGTTGTTTCTTTTGATAACATTGTTTGTTCTCTGATATTACCATTTGGACTGTACTTTATATTGAATTGTTCACGACATAACCATGGATATCTTTGATAAATTGGTAATGATCTATCAATTGAATCTATATCTTTATACAATGGTATATGTGTTACAATTATCAATGGTGATTGAGTTGAATCTGCATCTTGTTTCAATGTATTTAAATGATCCCATGCTTGACTTTGTAAATTTGAATCTGATGAATTGTCCAAATTTATACTATTTAACACACCAATTAAATGACCACCAACATAAAATTTATCATTTATCTTTCCAAATGAACGTTCAAATCTTTCAATTCGCTCCGAGTTTACTTCGTTTGCATAACCAATATCATGATTACCTGTAACATTCACCAATTTTGTATAATCTTTTAATGGTGAAAATATATTTCTGTATCTTGATGTTCTCTTTTCAAATTCTTCATCCACTATATACTGTGATGAAAATAAATCACCCAGTACTATAACAATCGATGGATTTAAATAATATTCAATATTACTAACAATATGTTTAAAATATTGATCATTAAAAAATATATTATAACTTCCTTTTAATCCTTCTCTCTTTATTCTAAAATCACCTTCCATTTGTGGATCACCTAACATTATTATATTTGTTGTATCAACTATATAGTAGTAATAGTATTAATTATTAGTATATTGTGTATATTATATAAATAGTGTTACATGTAAACATACTTGTATTATGATCAAATTTCCATTTACAAAAAAACATATAATTATATATATAAAAGTTAAATACAAACAAACCAATTCCAAATATTATGAATGCTTTATTTAATAGATTAACCATATTTTTATATTTTATAGTTTATAGTTTTATATATATTTTATTTGGTATTTATGTATCTGTTTTATGTTTGGTGGTTTATATTAAAATGAAAAAAAAAAAAACAAAAAATAAAAATTTAATTTTAAAATTTTTTTATTTTTTCTTGATTTTTGATCTTTTTTTTTTTTTATTATTGCAAAATTTTATTTTTAATTTGACTTTTTATTTGTACTATAATCAGTTTTATAACCTTTCCATTTAGCAATGAATGAAAGTTTATCATTTGAATTAATTTTAGTTCTACGAATATTAATTAAACTTGATAATGATTTAAAACAATTATCAAACCATTCATTAGTGAATTGTTGTGATTGAAATTGTTGAGAGAATTGTGATGATTTAGATAACACTGGTAAACATGATCTTGAAAGATAATGAATTTGAATACCATTTGAAATTTGTGAACATACTTTAAATAAATGAAATAACCAATTTGTAACAGATGAATAACATGGTGAATAAATACTATAATGATATGTAATTCCAACAATGTGAATATTGAATATTGATCCTAACCCATTTGATAATAATGAATGTGAAGATGATGATGAAAATACATTTGAAATGTCTAATAACCCTTGACCATTTGAAGTTGTGCCTTCTGGTAGTATTACTAATGGACCATTACTATCAATTATTTCTTGTACAAGCTTATCAGATTCAATTGAATTACTTGATAATTGAAGTGGTGAAAATATTGCATTTTCCAATGCCCTCCATAATGTTAATTTAATTAATTTATTACCAATTTGTGATTGATTATCATTTGGTGGAATTGAAAATGTTGGTGAATATCTATATTGTAAATAAATGATATCAATGTATGAACTATGATTACAAATTACAACATCTTTATTTGAATAATTTGTAATTGATCCACTTGCAACTTTTGATCTACTTAATGTTTCGGTAAATTCATCCAATTGAATGAATCCCATTAAATATAAAATTAATCTACATAATATAATATCAAATAACCTAGTTGTAAATTTACTAATAAATCCAATTGGTATCTGTATAGTGAAGTCAAAAATATTGATTAATATATAATTATATACGCAAATGTACATTCAATATATTTTTTAATATTTTTAGATACACTTACAGATGTAGTTAAGTAGTTTACTAATATTAATAATAATGTAAAGATCAATACAAATGGTACTCTAATTAAACTTAATATTGGACCAATTCCAAATTTAATAATATATCCAAAAACTGATACACTCTTTGACTTTGGTGGAATTAATGGATGAATACCTGTTGGACCATCTCTCCAATTTGAAAACTTTTCCATTTATTAAAGATGTATATATCTTTTTTTGTTGTTCACTTTAAATTAAAAAAAAAAAAAAGAAAAAATTTTTTCTCTCTTTAAAAAAAAAAAAAAAAATTTTTTTGATGCGTAACCAACCAGTCAACATTTTGTTTTGTTTATTTGTTTGTGTAAATACATATTCACACTCATATGCATATGTATAATTTATTTTAATGGTCTACAAATAAAGGGACTTTGTTATTAATTTATATAAAAAAGAAACATACATATAAAAATAAAGAGACAGAGAGATAGAGTGGTCATGATTTGTAAATTTCACACACTTTAAACAACCAACTACAACACAAGTTTTTTTTTGTTTTATTTTAATTAATTTTAGTTATAAATTAAGTTGGTCTCAAGTTTGCACACCCATCAATTGCCTTTGAGGTGTATCGAAATAAAACAAAATAATGATCATATCAAAAAGACTCACACAAAAGTTTTCTTTATTTTTTAAAATCAACCACCAATTTTTGAAAATTTCAAAAAAATCAAATCTCCAATAGTTACATATAACACACATAATTGGGGCTTTTTTTGAAATACACTATTAATAGTAAAAGATTTGTAAGAGGTTATTTATGTAATTTAGATTTATTATAAAATAAATCATTCATGTCAAGTATATACACAAAAAAAAACAAATTTTGTTGTTTATTGATGTTGTGATAAGGCCTCATCAAGATTTAAACTTTTTTTATTTATTATTATTTTTTTTTATAAATTATTTTAATCACAAACTTTATATTTTTTTTTTTTTTTTTTTAATTTATATAAAATTTTAAAATCATAAACTAAAAAAAGAACTAAAAAAAGAAATAAAAAAACATATTTGAAAAAACAACGAAATTAGAAAAAGTATAAAAAAAGTAATAATTATTTTAATAATAATAAAATAATAAATAATAATAAAAAATTCCAACATATTTTGTTTGTAATTTAATAATACATATAAAGTATAGTTTTTTATACGATAGGATTTAATCTATATTTTAAAATTATGTTCATTTGCTTTTAATAAAATATAATAATAAATAATAATAATATTTACATCGTGGCTCACGAATATAGATAAAAAATGGAAGATTAAGAGTTTTTTATTTTATTTATCTATTAATTTCAAAACACAAATGGGTTGTCAAAAATAAAATATTAAATCCCTAAGATCATTTTAAAAATCGTCCATAACACATATATGTGTTGTGTATAACACAAAACAAACACACATTATCTATATTTGTTACTTTTTTTTTTTTTTTTTTTTTTTTAATGTTTTATTTTTCAAAATTTTTTTAAAAATTTAAAAAACCAAAAAATTTTTTTTTTTTTTTTTTTTTTAATTTTTGAAAAAGTTTTTTTTTTTTATTTTATTTTTTTTTTTATTTAAATATAAATTTTTTTTTTTTTTTTTAAAAAAAAAAAAAAAAAAATTTTTTTTTTTTTTTTATTTTTTTTTTTTTTTTTTTTTTTGAATCTGTTCATCTACCATGCGTATATAATAAATTTAACATACACATAATATATTTTTTATTATTATTTATCATATGTGTAAGACTTTTGTAATTGTTATTGTTGTTATTGTTGTAGTATACACACAAAGATTAGATTCACACATAAATGGGCAAATAAAAGTACTCAAAAAAAAAAAAAAACACACATAAAAAGTAAATGAGTTTAACACCACTACCCACCACTATTCACTACATACACAAGTACCTATAAAATTATTTGATAAAAAATAAAATAAATAATGGCCATAATAGTTTTCAAAAATACTCACACACGACCTCATATTTAATTATAATTTATACTTTGACCACATAAATGTGGATTTTCATTTTTGTTATTGTTGTTTTTGTATGTATCTACTTATGGTCTCATATATGCCGGTAGTATATGTTTTGTGTGTATGTGTTTCTAATCTAATTATTTATATTTGGTCAAACTACAAATTACAAAATTATATATAATTTCAATATCAAGTATAATTTTAATAAAAACTCACGCACGCTTTAATAAATGTGTGTGTGTGTATGTGAAATACTATATACATTTAATTTTGATCTATTGGTTACCTTGCGAAAGCTTTTTTAAAGAGAGAATGCTTTTTTTGTGTCTTTTTAAATTATTTAATTTTTATTTAATATTAAAAATAATATATTTTATTATATTTCCCAATTTTACCTTTTTATTCACTATTACTATTTTTGATTTTTAATAAACATAAAAGACATAAAACATTACACCAAAAACAACAACAACAACCAACAAAAAAAAGGCTATTCCTTTTTAAAATCATTGGTCTTTTATATAAACAATAAAAAAAAACACATACTACAAAATAATAATAATTTTAATTTTAAATAATAAAATATTGTATACATTTAAATTATTATACATATATTATATCATATTAATCTTAAAATTATTAAAAAATAGAAAAAGAAAAAAAAAAAAAAAGAAAAAAAGGTAATTGTAATTAATTATAATATGTACAAATATGTTGTGTATAAAACTCCTATCTTTATATTTTTCATATTTAAATTTCACTGTGTTTGTTTTTCATGATAAAAATGGGGGTTATTTTTGATATTATTATAAATCTATGTGTGTTTGTTCTTGTGTATATTTCTTTTTTTATTTTTTATTATTGAAAAATAAAAGACTAAAATAAATAATAAATCTATATACAAAATTATGATGTCAGGTGTCATTTTTTGTATATTCCTTTTTATGTCATCATTTGAAAAAAGTAAAGAAAAAAAAAGTACCTTTCGTATCAAATATTTGTAAA
Organism: Dictyostelium brefeldianum; assembly: GCA_013375695.1. Lineage (NCBI taxonomy): Eukaryota > Evosea > Eumycetozoa > Dictyosteliales > Dictyosteliaceae > Dictyostelium > Dictyostelium brefeldianum. Next base: position 8,147 of record JABXES010006213.1, read on the forward strand.
TTTGATTATTCAATTTATTTGTTTATATTAATTAAAACCCCTACACGCACTAATATATACACAGTAGTATACTAAATGCAAGAACGCGTTTAATATTATTAATTATTTTTTGGGTTTTTTTGATAGATCTGAGAAAGTTATATGTGTGTTTCTTTTATGTGTGTTTGTATGTTTTGCCATTTAAAATTCTTTTTTATTTAATTTATTATTTAATTCTTTTTATTTATCATAATTATCTTCACATATATAAAAATACACTCACTAACACCTCACTCACACACCACACAAAAAACAAATACAAAATGTGTGTAAATTTATACATTCATCTATATTCTTATTTCCTTTTTTTAATTATTTTTTCAACATTATTTTTGTAAGGTGCATGTGTGTGTGATATTGGTCTTACAATTGTTATCAATTTTGTTTTTTCTTTTTTTTTAAAAAACTTTTTTTCAAATCCTTCTTTAAAAATATATATTTCTATTTTTATAAACAAAAAATTGTGATTTAATAATTATCTTTAAATAATTATCTTGATAATTTTAAAATTGTCAGTGCTTTTTTAGAAAAGTCTTTGTTTTAGTTACACATACACATACACACACACAAAATTATTTGTTTTCACATATAAAATCAAAAAAGGCGATTGTGATCAAAATTTTTTTAAAAAAAAAAACCCCAATTTATAAAAAAAAAATACCCACACAAAACCATTATTAAATATATGTAAATAATAATTAGTATATTAATTTATCCACCTTTTAAAATTATCAAATAAATATTAGAAACACATCACAACAATTAAATAATATTTTTAAAAAATAAAATCAAAAACATACAAAGATGATGTCAACAATTCATCAATTAAATGATATGAATAATAGACAAATAAATGGTGGAGTTGAAAAACCAGCATGTTGTATTGGTGCAGCTAGAGGTCATTGTACTGTACATTGTCCGAGAATTGAGGATGTATTATATTCTCAAAGAAAAGGTAAAACAAATAAAGGTGCACAACGTTGGAGATGTAAAGCATGTGGAACAAAATGGACTGTAAGTTGTGAATTTAGAATTATTAATTATTGGTGGTAGTCATCATCATTATCATACAAATATTAATATTCATAATTTCCAATTGTAATACAGTCTAAAGGTATAATATTACAACCACCAGTAGTACCTGATAGTACAAATAGTATAGGATTTGGTAATGGACCAGAAGAAATATCAATGGAACAATTAAGAAATAATAATATGAACATTAATATGGGCATGGGTTTAAATAGTATTAATAGTATGATGAATAGTAGTAATAGTAATAATAATAATATTAATGGTAATAGTAGTAATAATATTGTAATAGTTAATGGTGCATCAAGACCTTATAAAAAAACTAAAACTGGTGATTCCGTTATACCAACTTCACCATTTGGTTCAACTTCAAATTTATTTGGAAATAGTAATAACAATAATAATGAACGTAATAATAGTAATATGAGTATGAATAATATAAATAATAGTAACGGAAGTTCACCAATTCCATCACCTCCCTCCCCAATTTCATTCCTTCAAAGAAATTCAAATGTATTTGTACCAATATTACCAACAAATAATAATAACAATAATAATAATAACAATAGTTCGAATAATAGTAATAATAATAATAATCAACAATTAATGAATCCATTAAGAACGTCATCATCATCAACATCACAGGCATTATTAGGATCACAACCATTATCAAATTTACAGCAACAACAAGGTAGAAGTTCATTATCAACATCACAAAAAAGTACACAATCATTGAATAGTAGTGGTACTACTAAGCCAGTATTAGTTGGTATGCCTATGCAATTAACAAGTAATGCTGTTCCAAATTCACCTAATAAACCACCTTCATTATCACAATCATTATCTTCTCAAAATTTATTATCTTATTCTAATAATGGTAATCAACAATCAATATCACCACAATCTTCATTTCAACAACAACCACCATCACCTACAAATAACAATAACAACAATATGAATAATAGTAGTAATAATATAAATATGAATAATATGAATACTGTTGCAAATGGTGTACCAAGACCTTCATTATCAACTTCTAGATTGCAATCTAAACCACCTTCACCCCAACCATTACAAATACAACAACAACAACAAAGAAGTAGTAATAATAATAATGGATATCAAGATTTAAGAAGTCCAAAAAGCAACAACAATAACAATAATAATATAAATACACCAATTCATTCAGTTTATGGCCAATCAACACCACCACCAACTAAAGCACCAGTTTCAAGTAAAGCACCTGCTGTTTATCATAATGTTAGAATTCCTTTAAATTCAACCGACTCTTATAATCAATATTATCACCAACAGCAACAATTTAATCAACAACAATATTATAATAATAATAACAATAACAACAACCACTATAATAATCAAACTACAACAACTACAACAAATTCAACATTAACTAATTCAAGACACAATGATTTATTATCACCAACTGATTCACAAATATGGGCACCAATTCAATATAGTTGGATTCAAACACAATTTAATCCATCATCATCATTATTGGAAAGTTTAAAAAGATTGATAAATTCAATTGTAGTTTTTTCAAATGAATTAAATGTTGAACATCGTTTAAAACTTGTAAATTTTTTAAATACTCTATCATCACCATCATCAGAATCACAATATAATACAAGTGCAAGTAAAACAATGTTATCTTGTATTGATTCAAATATATTCAATGTAACAAGACATTATCAATTACTTTATCAAACAATTTCAAAACATTATTCAATGATGGAAGATTCATTCGTACCTTTGACAGAAGTTTATTTCGATGAAAATGAAATCAATAAATTCATTCAATTCTCTGATCAATTTAAATTTATTGAAGAACAATTTGAATTCATACTACGTGAACTTTCAAACATTCGTGATGTATTCATTATGAAAAGAGAAAATATTGAAAAGAATATAATCGAATCTTCAAAAATAATTCAACAAACAAATAGTACCACTACAACAACCACAAGTAGTAGTAATAGTGGTAATGGACCATCAAATATTAATTTAGAACAAGCAAAACAAGATACAACTAGATTATTAGATACACTAGCACCATTGGAAACAACATTGAATGCAATGGAATCGAAATTTAAATCTGTTCAAAAAGAAATTTCAATGGTAATTAGAGTATTTTCATTCTTTGAATTAATGTATAATATTCATATTACTTGTCATCAAGCAATAGTTGAAAAACATTCAAAACAATTATCAAATTATATGGTTGATGTAATTCAACAATCATTATATAATTGTGATGTTATTTCTGTTGCATACAATAAAATTAAAACAAGTTTAAATATAATTGACAATAATGATGGAGATGATCAACAATCACAACATCAACAACTACAATTAATTGATACTTCAAATCCATTCATTAATAAATTAAGTGATTTATTATCAAAATATGAAAATATTAAAAATGGTGGTAGTGGTAGTTATACAAGTTCACCAAATACAAATAGTAATATTCAACAACAAATTCAACCAATTAATTCATATCAACCACCAAAAGAAAGAAAAGTAATGGCAATTTATCATACTACTTGTTTAGATCATTTAGTACCAGAGGATCATCCAGAATCACCTAAAAGATTAGCATCAGTAATTAGAGCAATCAATGAATTTTCAAGACAAAGTGATAGGTTGATAATTAAAAATGATCCAGAGGAAATTAGTGATAAATGGATATTGACAGTTCATTCACCCGAATATTTGAAATTATTGGATGAATTGACAGAGAAATTAGATACAAATGAAATACGTCCATTAAATGTAAATAATGATGGTGCTCAAACTGGTATAAATCAATTTACAAACACTAGTGGTAATAACAGTACAATTACAACAACACCAACAACAACTTCAACATCGGTACAACAATCATCAGTTGATTGTGAAGATGGTGATACATTTGTTAGTAAATTATCTTTACGTGCTGCAAAAAGATCATCTGGTGCAACAATTGAAGCAATTGATAATGTAATGAAAGGTAAAGTTACAAGTGCATTTGTTGCGGCACGTCCACCTGGCCATCATGCTGGTAGAGATGGTTTAACAAGTGGTACTAGTTCACAAGGTTTTTGTTTATTAAATCATGTTTGTATTGGTGCTAAATACGCTCAATTAAAATACAATCTTGAGAAAATTGCAATCATTGATTTTGATGTTCATCATGGTAATGGTACTGAAGAAATATTAGCAAACGATAATGGTTTTTATTTCCTTAGTATTCATATGTTTGAAGAAGGTTTTTATCCTGGTTCAGGTGGTGGTAGTGGCTCAATTGGTGTTGTAAATTTAAATCAAGATAATAATAATGATGTTCAAATTGATAATAATAGTAATCAAAATGAAAGTAGTAATATTGTAAATATTCCATTAGATCCAAAAAGTTCAGCAAGTTCATTTTTAAAAGCATTTTCAATTATAGTTGATAAATTAAATGATTATCAACCAGAATTAATATTAATATCATGTGGATTTGATGCACATATGGAAGATCATTTGGCATCATTATGCCTTTTAGAAGAAAATTATGCTGAAATTACAAGATCGTTACGTAAAGTAGCCGATCGTTGGTGTAAAGGTAGATTAGTTTCAGTACTTGAAGGCGGTTATAATATTAATGCTTTAAGACAATGTACAATCGCCCATTTATCAGCTTTATCTGAAGATGATTAAAAAAAAAAAAAAAACAAACAACATTTTAAAAAACAAACAAACAAAACAGAATAATATATATTATAAAAACAAACTGAAATTTACAAAACAAATAAAAAGTAAAGTAATAAAAAAAAACAAATAATCTATTGATTTTAAAATTTTAAAAAAAAAAAAAAAAAAAAAATTGGAAAATGAAAAAATTTTTATATTATTTTTTTTAAATTAAACTATTGTCATACGCGAACATATACATATACAAATAAATACATAATGTCAAGTAGTTATTCATCAAATACAAATAAAAAGATTATACAGGGTATTGAATGGGATGATAAATTATCAGAAGTTAATATATCAAAATCAGATTTAAATAAATTAGTAATGAATTATCTTGTAATTGAAGGATATCAAGAAGCTGCTTCAAAATTTCAAGAAGAATCTGGTACACAATGTATGTTTTAAATTTGAAAGTATAATTATAATATATATTATGATGAATACTTATTTCTTTTGAACTCCCATACAGCTACTGTTGACCTTGGATCAATTGCTGATAGAATGGCAATTAGATCAGCAATACAATGTGGTGATGTTGAAAAAGGTATTGAAATTGTAAATGATTTAAATCCTGAAATATTAGATACAAATCCTCAACTTTATTTTCATTTACAACAACAAAAGTTAATTGAATTAATTAGAAAAGGTTTAACTACTGAAGCTTTAAAATTTGCACAAGAAGAACTTGCACCACAAGGTGAAGAAAATGTAAATGCACATATAATACATTATCATCGTAGCAATACACCTCATTCATATACTAATAAACTCCTTTTTTTATACAGAATAAATTTTTAGAAGAACTTGAAAAAACTATATCATTATTAGTATTTGAAGATACAGCAAAATCACCATTATCTTCATTATTAGATCATTCACAAAGACAAAAGACAGCAGGTGAATTAAATTCAGCAATTTTAATTAGTCAATCACAAGATAAAGATCCTAAATTACCTACAATTCTAAAATTATTAAAATGGGCACAAAATCAATTAGATTCAAAATGTATTTATCCAAAAATTAATAACTTTGTTACTGGTGAATACGAGTAAACAAATAAATAAACTAAACTGTAAATAATAAACAAATAATAAAAAACCAAATTGTATATATACACAAACCATAAGTTCAAACACAAATAAATAGATCTTTTTTTTCAAAGAAATTGAATAATTTAGTAAAAAAAATTCAAATTTTAAAAAAAAAAAATTTCTTTCATTTTTTTTTTTGCTCATTCGACATTGGCTATCATATATAATAATATAGTACAAAGATAAATAAATAGATAGCGAAAAAAAAAAGAAGGCAATGATGGTAGAATTGGATACAACCATGGAAGATGGTAATAATAATACAAGTATTTTAGATAACAAAGAAGTCAGTGATGCTTCATGGGGAAGATTGAAAACACTAAATCCATTATATCCACATTACTACATACAAAATGAAGAATGTATATTTGGTAGAAATTCAGCATGTCAAGTACCTTTTACTGATAAAAGAATTAGTTCAAAACATTGTAGAATTTATAGAAAAAAAGATGAAGGACAAGTTGATTATCGTTTTTATATTGATGATTATAGGTAAGTGTTACATTGTTCATATTCGTTATAATTATTGTTATAATATTTATATACTAATGACTGTTGTAACCTTTACAGTTCAAATGGTACATTTGTAAATAGAAAAAGAGTTGGTAAAGGCAACACTGTTCCAATTGTAAATGGTAATGAAATTTCATTATCTACAGTGGTTGATCCAGAAGATCCAGCAAGAATAATGTATATATTTGAAGATCTTGAACAAATGAGAACAAAAGAAATGTTGGAAAGAGAAAATAATGAAAGTGGTTTCACTCAAAATATAGGTGATGATAGTGAAATTATTTCACTTGCTGATATGTCTCCAATTAAAAAAGGAAATAGTAATTTATCAACAACTTCAAATGATAGTGTTAAAGTTGATCAACTTAATACCACCACAACTGCAGCAGTTGATACAACTACAGATGTTACACCAATTAAAAAAACAACTTCAACTACAACTGCATTACCATCATCATCATCGTCATCATCGGATAACAGTAAAGTATTAAAAAGAAAATCATCTGAAATGGATACAAGTGTAGATGAAGGTTTAGCAAAAAAGAAATTACAAACTAGTAATGATCAATCAAATGATTCACTGAATACAGATGATGATAATAATAATAATAATACAAATACAACAACAAATATACCAACCGCAACTACTACAACTACAACTACAACTACCACACCAACTAAAAAACAAGAAATTGATATTGAGGAAACAATTGGTGAAAATTTAATTTGTGGTATTTGTCAAGATATAATTCATAAATGTTTGACATTAATACCATGTATGCATAATTTTTGTGTATGTTGTTATGGTGATTGGAGAGCAGGTTCAATAGAGTGTCCACAATGTAGACAATCTGTTAAATCTGCACAAAAGAATCATGCAATCAACAATTTAATAGAATTGTATTTGAAAAAGAACCCAGAAAAGATTAGAGATCCAGAAGAATTGGAATCAATGGATAAACGTTGTAAAATAACCGATGATATGTTAAAAAAAGGTTTATTAAATAAATCTGCAAGAAAGTATGAAGATGATTACGATGAAGATGATGAATACTATGATGAAGAAGATGAAGACGACGAAGAAGAAGAATATCATTATCCAAAATGTACATTTTGTGCACCAAATCCTCCAAATCCAACAACTGGTTATCAATGTGCAGCTGCTGCTCAACATTTAAATTGTGCAAATTGTTATAAAATGTTTCCAAAAGAACCAGTTGAACCACCTGGTATTAGATGTGGTTTTTGTACAAAATCATATTGTAATTTATATCAACAATGTGCATTGGGTGGTAATTTTGGAAAAATGAAAGATTTACCAATTAATATGATACCAAGTGATACATTGGGTGGTAATCAATTTGAAATTAAAATTGTTAGTGATTACCTTCAAAAGAATAATAAATCGGTTCGTCAATTGTATTTAGATTTATTAAATGACATTGAAACAAAGAAATTGGTTATTCCAGCAAATGCAAATATTATATTGCCAGCAGATCCAATTACCGAACAATTACGTTGTCTTGGTTGTGCTTCTTCATTTTTTTCAAAAGCTTTATTTTATTATCGTTTAGCAATTCCAAAAGATCAATTACCAGATTATGCTCAAAAAAGAGATCCTTGTTATTATGGTAGAAATTGTAGAACTCAATTTTCTAAATTTGATCATGCTAAAAGATTAGATCATATTTGTGATCAAACTAAATTTTAAGGAAGAAATTATCAAACAACGAATAACATACACTACATCCACAACACATTTTATGTAAACATTAAAATCAACAAAATAAATAAATCAAAAACATCCACAATAATAAATAAATGTATAACAAACTTAACAAAATAAAATGCGCAAAATATATTTATTTTGTTAAGTTTGGGAAATATTTTTTAATCTATATGATAACCTTTGAGTTAATGGTATTCTATTTCTAAAATAAATTAAAGCAGCTACAACAACAGCACCACCTACAATACCAACTACTATACCAGCAATAGCACCATTACTAAGTTTTTTTGTATCATTAGTTGTTTCAACCACAGTTAGATCTTCAACCATACATGTTTTTGTATCTCCACCATTTAATAATAAACCAAGTGTACCTCTTTCCAATTCAATTTTATGTTTACATGCTTCCAATTGTTGTTCAACACCAGTCGAGGGATCATAAGACTTGAATATAACTTTTGTAAAACCATTACCTGATATCATTGTACTATTTAATAGAGTTGTATTTTGTTTTGATTCTAAAATTAATGCACTAATTCTAATTATCAATGTAGAATTATTAATTGTTGCATTACCAACATTAATAAAAGTTGATTCATCACCACCAATTGTAAATGTAAATTGATCTTGATTTGAATCTAAATTACCATTAATTGTTAAATTTGTTATTTGTTCATTACCAACTTTTGAACCATTACTTAAAATAACTGAAGAGTTTATTAAACCAGTTCCTTGTAAACTACTATTTGAAATTATTAATGAATTGTTTGAATGAATAATTGCATTTGGGTTACTTAAAATTATGGTACCACCATTAACTGATGAAAATGATAATAATGTTGTTTCTCTACCAATATTAATAGTTGCTTGATTATTAATAAATGGTATCATAATATTAGTGGTTGTGGTAGTTGAATCTTCACCAATTTCGAATATACCACCTTCAACATTATTAAAATATTCATTACCAGTTTTATCATCTCCTGGTAATATATTTGAACTTAAAATGAAATGAGCACCAGAATTTGAAATACTACTATTTGATTGAACAACTATATCACATTTAATATCCATTGTTGCTGTATTACTATTTAATATTGTTGTATTTAACAATGATATCGTTGATCCTTTTTCAATTAAAAATGCACCATTTTCTAATTTGATAATTGAATTTTCAAATTTTGTATATGAATATTCATAAAACAAAATCATACCATTTCTCATTTCAATTGTTGAATCTACCATTTCAATTGTACCACCAATTGTAAAATTACCATCTTTTACAATGATATTAGTATTATTTCTTGCAATTAACCCACCACCAATAATAAAACTTTTACTACATTCAACTGTTGAATTTAATAAATTAACATATCCAAACTATAATGAATAATATTAATACTTGTCACATATGAAGGTGTATCTAAATATTAAATATATACTTACTGTATTAAAATAACCATTTACTTTTACTGTTGAATCAAAAATTGAAAGGAAATGAGACTTACTTTTATTTGTATAATCTGAAAGGAATCCATCAATATTGATAAAAGAATGTAATATTGACAAGAAAGAATTTTCATTTAATGCTATTGAACCATTAACTGTAAGTTGTGAATCTTTAATATACATATTTGAATTACCTTGCATATATAAATTATCTCCCAATACCATTGATGTTGAATTTATAATATTTAATTTTGAATTATTTAAAAAGTGTGCATATGAATTAAAGTATACATTACTTTTATCAAATGTTACAGTTGAATCATCAAAACACTTTAAATATGCTTCTAAAATAACAACAGATTCTGAAAAGAATAATGATCCATTATCAATTATTGGGAAAGAAGTTTCATTTGATTGTTTACTTTGAATATGAATAGTTGAAGAGTAACCACCAATTATACCATTTGTATCTAAATAAACTGATCCACTAATTTGTAATTCAGATTTATTTATGATAATAATTTTTGAATTATCTTTAACTTGAACTAGACTATCCAATTTTACAACTGAAGAACCATCTAAAATCATTGTAGAATCTTGTAATAAATAAAAATCATTATACATAACTGCTACTGATTTTATAAATGTTACTGGACTTGAATAAATTCCAATAATCCTTTCAAAAAGAAAAGAACTATATTCTGCATAAATTAAAGAATCTTTAATATAAAACCCAATTGTTTGCTCGTTGGTTTTATCATATAATTGAAATCTACCACCATTAATTTGTAGTTTTGATGATTGAACCAATTGAATTGAATTATGTGATCTAAAAGTTGAATTTGATAAATAAACAGAAGTTGAATTAAACTTTGTTGTTTCTAATGCTAAAATTAAATCTGTGTTTATCATATTGATTTGTGAATTTTCACCAAACATAGATCCAATAATTATTTCTGTTGAATCTGATATTGAAATTGTTGAATTATCTGATACATATAAAATGTTACCATTAAATTTTGTGTTTGAAATTGATATTTTACCAGCTGTACCAAATGATGCTATTGATGTATTTTTAAAAGTTGAATTTGAATTGAAAATACCATTAATTTGTAAATAACCATATGTTGTAATTGATGGTATATTTACATAATAATCATGGTTGTTTAATTCAATTGGATCTTTAATAATATTGAATATTGCAATTGAATTTGGAAATACATGTAATTGATCTGCATCAACTCCTAATCCATTTAAAACTAGTTTAGAATTTGTTGTTACTAAACTTCCGACTATAATTTGACCTGTTACAATTTTATTTATACTACTAATACATGTTTGATCTGATTTAGATATTAATGCAATATCACTTGTTGTTGGTACAAAACCGATATTCCAATTATTATCATCACTCCATTCTCCAGTAACTGGTATAAAATTAATTGTTATGCCATTTACAAAATAAAAATTTAAAAAACTTGAAATAATTAATAATAGAAAAAAATTATTTAATACCATTATGTTGTGTTACTTAATGGTATATTGAATTTGAAATTAATATAACTAATTTAATAATATGTATGTAGTTAAAATAAAAAACCCTACAGGAAAAGAAAAAGAATTTTTAAAAAAAATGATTTTTAAAAAAAAGAGATATTTTGAGATATTTATTAAAAATCAATTTAGTTAATGGTATCACAAAATAATCAAATTTGACGACCATTTGCGCAACCTTTCAATAAATTTAATAGAAAAAATAATTGTTTTAAAAAGATTCTTTTAAAAAATTCTTTTGTATTACTAATGGTATAAAGTATTTATTTTTATTTTACTTAAAAAAAAAGATTAATTACATATATATAATCAATGATAAACAATGATCTCTGTTGTTTCTGTTTCTTCTGTTGTAGTATCTATTGTATGGCAGCATTATTATCGCCATCTTTAATTGGAGTATAAGAATCATTTGAATTTTTCTTTCCAAACTTTTTCAATAATCTAAAATATATGAAACCAACTGGAGGAAATATAGCAATAACTGAAGTAATAAAGCGGAACTATAATTTGATTCTGTAATTGTTTTTAATACAAATGAACAATGTACAAAATCGGGAGTAAAAATAAATTGAATATCATCCAATTGCTTCTTTAAATCTACAAATAATAAAACATCCAAAAACGGAGTACCAAGAATATAAACCATAACATTAACATAATAGTTGGATTCCAAATAACATTTGAATATTATTATAAATAATATTGTTACACTTGATAGAGCAGATACAAACTACATTAAATAATACAATGATGTTTTTAAACTAATTACACTTGGAGTTGAATAACTATAAAATTTATACTCGGTTGTATTATAAAAATCACATGTACCTGCAACTGCATATGTATCATCACCATCATCTAATAGATCTTGTTGAGAATAACTACAATGAACTGATTGTTTACCACCTAAATCACCTTGAACATTTTCAGTTACATCATATCTATTTAATTTATAATTATACTGTATGAAAAAAGTTAAATTAAATGCTGGATCAGGATAATCAAGGCAAGATTCTTGAAAATCCACTTGTTGTTGATACCAATAATCTGGAGATAAAAAAATTAATATTTAATATTAAGAAAAAAAAAAAACAATGAAACACACCTATTAAATAAATATATACTATTTGTTGAATAATTAAATAAACATGATAATAATTATAACAAAAAATTCAATTATTACTAAAGGTTTTTTATGGCTAACCATTTTGGTGTTGTTCAAAATAGTTAAAATTTTTTAAAATTTAAAAAATACAACCCATTTTTTTGATTTCACAATAACAAAATATCTTGGAATAAAAAAAAAATGCTTGAATTTTATTTTATTCACAAATTTTACTTTTTTTGAAATATTGATCTACTATTTAGCAATGTAATATCATCATCAAAATTAAAATCTTCTTCATCTTCATCCTCTTCATCTTCTTCATCTTTTTGTTGTTGTTGCTGTTGTTTATTTTGTTTACCAGTTGATGATTCATTCATTGTTGATTTTAAAATATCTACCCTTTTCTTTAGTAGTTGATTAATTTTTTGTTCAAGTTCTTTTTGTTCAACATTTTCAATTTGATTCATCATTTGATTAATTATATTATTATTTTCTATTTTATCTTTTTCTTGTTCTAAAATTGTTTTATTAAGTATATCTTCTTCTCCTTCCATTACTTCTTTTTCGTTATCATCATCTTTAATAACTGTAGTTGTGCTTTCTGATTTTTCAATTATATTTTTAAAATGTTCAAGTTGTTGACTATATAAAAGTAAAGTGAATTAGTATGTGTAACATAGACAATACATAAATAAATATACATACTTTAACTCTTCTTCTGTTATATTATCATCATTATTATTATTTCTTTTGTTGCTATTATTGTTATTTGATTTATTTTTATTTATTATTGATGGTGGCGGTGAATCAAAGAAACCTTTTGGTAAGTTTTCATTATTATTATTATTTGATTCAACACCTTCATCTTCATCTTCATCATTAATCATTAATCTTCTTTCCTCCTCTGGATTATCAAAGAAACCTTTAGGGAATCCACTGCTAGTAGTACTATTATTGGTTGTTGTATCATCTTCATCCTCACTATCACTATATGCACCAACTAAATTTGTAACTTCATTTAATGCTTTTTCTTCCTCCTCCTCTAATTTTTGTCTTTTTATAATATCATCATCTGCATTTGATGTTTTTAATTCTCTTTTTTTAGTTTGTTGTTGTAATTGCTGTTGTTGCTGTATTTGTTGCTGTTGCTGTAATTGTTGCTGTTGTTTTTGTTGTTGCTGTATATAAACTTCAAGAAAATCTTTATGTTTTTTTGAATTACAGTGTGCAACCCACATTGTTTCATTTGATATTCTTGATACACATAATGTACATTGTAATTGACCTTGATTATTATATTTTCTAAATGGTTCTTCTGTATTTTTTGTTGTTGTTGAAGTAGTTGAAGTTGGTTTAATAGTTTGATTTTTCTTTTCTCTTGCTTTTTTCATCAACTCTTTTAAATCATTCTTTGATGTCATGTTTATTATTTATATAAATTAAAACAATGAAAATAAATTTTCAATTTCAGAAAAATAAAAAAAAAATAAAAAAAAGTTGGGATTGAACAAAAACAATCAAAAAATGAAAAAAATAAAAAAAGATAATTGTATTATTATTTTAATTTTTTTTATTTATTTTATTTATTAATATATATTGAATAGTTTTTTTAAAATGTTTTGATTGTTTTTTTGATTGTTTTTTTTTAATATACTTGGATTGTTTTTTTTTTTTTTTTAGAATCTCTTTCTCTTTACACCACCAGTTGTTTTCTTTGGTTGTTGTTTTGGAGTTGATGATTTTGGTGTTGGTTTTTTAGATGGAATTGATTTTTTAGATGGAGCATTTGAACCTGCTTTACCACCATTCTTTTTATATGATGATTTACCACCACCTGATTTTTCTAACATAACTTGGAATTCGTCTGCATCCATGAAACTATCATTATCTTGCATTGATTTAATAAAATCTGATTGTTCACCATCATCACCATCTTCTTCATCATCCTCATCACCGAAATCTGGTGTTTCAATATCGTCATCATCTTCTTCAATTTCACCTTCATCACCAAAATCTGGTGTATCTACAAATGTACCATCACCATCTTCTTCATCACCATCTAAATCTTCATCGTCTATATCTTCACTATTGTCTTCTTCTTCATCTTCGTCGTCATCATCATCTGGAATACTATCTAAAAATTGATCATTATCAATTGCTGCAAATTCTTCATCATCAACACCAAATTCTTCATCATCTTCATCTGAATCATTAGTAATTGGAGTTTTACCTTTTTTAGCAATGGTTGCTTTTTTGATAACGGTTGGAATTTCCGATTCAAATTCTTCATCGTCAAAATCTGATGCTTCTAAATCTTCATAACTATATTCGGCATCTAAATCTGAATCATCTTCATCTTCATCTGAACCATCTGTTTTGTAACCTAAAACTTTATCCATTTCAGCATCATCTTTAACAAATTGAATTGAACCTTTCTTTTTAGAACTAGTACTAACACCACTTGCAGTTGAAATATCACCAAATGTTTTAAGGAATTTCTCATCTGCCCTAACTGGACGATTATTTGTAATTTGTTCAAGTTCTTCATCTTCTTCTTCAATATCTGAATCATCTTCATCATCTTGATCAATTTCATCATCTGAACCATCCAATGAATATTGTTGAGCAATTTTTGATTTTGTAATTTTAAGATCACTTTTAGCTTTTCTATTTTTAGCTCTTGATAAAACAAATTTCTCTACAAATGCAGTCAAAGTGAATATAACGGTTGGATTACCTTGGAATTTAATTGGATTTGAATTTAAAATATCATTTGCAAATGAAGCAACCATTGGATGTTGATGTAATGAATATAATGTAATTTCCCAAAGACATGAAAGATGACCATTTGCTTGAACTGGATCATGATGGAATGAATCATATTTTGGTGTAGTTTCATCATCTTCTGCAATTGGTGTTTGAGTATTTGTGTTTACTAATTTACCAAATTCTGGATTAAATTTAATTAATTCTGATACCAATATCAATGTTGATGCTGAAAATGATACAACTTGATGGAATGAAAATTGTAATAATCTCTTTAATACTGACATTGCTCTACTTTGATTATCGTCATGTTTAATTGATCTAAAAATTAAATTTAAAAATGTAGTTTGATCAAATTGTGATAATTTTTCTAATCTATTTAATGTATGATATAAATTTGAATAAAAATCTTTTGTAATTTCCTAAATTTAAATGAATTTTTAGTTAATATGTTATGTGTAATGTATATATGTCTATTTTTGCTACTTACTGGTGTATGTTGTTTAATTTCAAAAATAAGACATAAAGTTTGAATTACTTTATTAATTGTGTTCTTTCTACAAGATTTAAATAATGATTTAAGTTGAGTTGGTTCACTGTAAACAAGCAAAAAGAAAGTTAATATATTATTAACTAATTATTATCATGTACTAATTCTACTTACAAAACAGTTGATTCTTGAGTTATAGCATATGCTTTTCTAATACCAAAAATAATTAAAGAAATGGAAGAACTATTTACACTTGATTTATTTGCGAAAAAAGTGAGATATAATGAAATGAGACGATGTGATAATTCTTTAATTTCAACGGAGCTAGTACCATCTTTATCACAAGCAACTTGAATTCTATTCAAAAAATATAATGCACTGTATTGAGCTTTATTTGAATTGTTTGATCTATACAAGAATAATTCAACTTCTCTAACTACAACTAATTTCATTGCTGGATGTACATCTAATAACTTTTCTAATAATTTAATAACTTTACTTGAATTTCCACCTTCACTATCACCCAATTTATTTACCAATAATGTCAATAATACTTCTTCTTGTTCTGGTTTATTCATTAATAAATATTGTACTGTTGATGTTGCAATTAAACGAATTCTTGATACTGTATCTTTTGCTAATATTTCCAATAATCTAATGTATGCTTGATAACGTGCTTTTAATAAATCTTCAAAATACCATTGAATTAATTCAACTGATTTACTATTTTCAATACCTTCTCTTTCATTAAAACGTCTGATAAATAATAAATAATAAAAAGTTAGATATTATGTTGTTGTTATATGCATGTTATACTACTACTAGAACTTACTTTAATTTTGTACCTGGTAATAATGAATTTACAAATAAATCTTTTAATGAATTGATTGCAAATTCTCTTTCTCTTTCAGATTTTTTAGCGGCTAAATTTAAAAGGATATCTAATGATGCCAATCTATACATCGGTGCTTTTTGAACTAAAAGTGTAATTGCTGAAATTCTATCTCTAATTGTACCAGTATGTTGAATTTTTTCTTTCCATTGATCATCACGCGAACCACTTTTTTTAAAATCTAATTAAAATAAAGTAAAATATTAATATGTGTATATGATTATGTTTGTTTATAGATGACGATTATGATAATTTACCTTGAAGATAATCTTCGACTTTTTTAGTATATAATTGTTGTGCTTTTGTAAATGTTGGATTTTTTGAAATGGTTGATTCAATTGTAACTCTATCAACATCACCAGCTTCTGTAATTGTTGTTGATGTTGATGGAATTGCAGTTGTTGTTGTTGTTCTTTCTCTTGGTTTTTGTTCAAATTTCTTTTGATATGGTGCTTTATTTTCGGTGGTATCTTTCTTTTGATATGGTTGTTCTCTTTTTTGGAATGTTGATTTTTGTTCTTCACCTCCTTCTTTTTTATCTTTGGTTCCAAAGAATTTCTTTGAAAATGTATCTCTGCTTGATTCTGCATGATTTTTACCTTGATAAGGTTTTTTACCTGTAGTTGTTGTTGCTGGAGTTGTTGGTTTTTTATCAAATGGTTTCTTTTCACCACCATTTTCTTTATTTATTTGTTTTTTACCAAATGATTTTTTAAATCCTGCTGGTCTTTCTTTTGGTGCAGTTGTAGTGGTAGTTGGTTTAGTAACTGGTGTTGTTGGTTCTGTTGGTTTAGTTGTGGTTGTTGGTTTTGGTTTAGTTGTTGGTTTTGCTACTACAGCCGGTGTTGTAGTTTTAGTTGTTGATGTAACCATTTTTATTTTTAATATTAATATACTAAATAATAGTAATAGTTATGACAATTAACAAAAAAAAAAAAAAAAAAGATTTGAAATGAAAAAAATGAAAAAAAAAAAACGAAAGAGACTCGTTTTTGAATTTTTTTATTTTTAATATTTTTGATTTAAAAATGAATTAAATTTTTAACACACAACAATCACCCTTAAATAATATAAAAATGGTTTGGTAATATTTTTATTTATTTGTTTAAACACTTGAGTAATTGTAGCCAAACTTTTTAAAATTCGCTCTAATCTTGAAAAAAATATAATAAAATGAAAGTGTATGAATGAATGATTACATTGAACTTTGATAAATGTTAATACATATTCGATTATCAAAAAAAAAGAATTAAAACAAAAACAAATATATACTAAACCATTTTTATATTATTTATATTTTTTTTTTTTTATAATTTTTTTTTTTTATTTTTCTTTTTAAATCAAAACACATTTTTTTTTTGATGGAGATAAGATCTGTTTAGAATGATACAACCAACACCAACTTTGGATAGAGTTTATATGTAAATAATTTATAATAAGATTTCATATTTAACTGGTTTAATTTCATTGAATTCAGTTAAACGTGGATTGACAAAGAAACCGTCTTTTGGTGCTTGTGGAGTACGTCTAACATTGACCCATTTACCTTCTTTTTTGGCTTGGAGGACTAATTTTTTGTTTGATTCAATACGTTTGTGGTGAGCAGCCATGGAGTTTGATGGTTTGACATGTTCAACTCTAACGTGGATTTTTTTGGCGATGATTCTTGGACCAACACGTTTGTTGATGATGACACCGACAGCACGTGGAGTAACATTCCAAACACGACCAGTACGACCGTGGTAGAATTTGTGTGGCATACCTTTGTGGACGTTACCGGTTGCTTTGATATCAACGTAATCACCTAAACGGAAAGTTCTTAAAAAGGTGGTGGTTTGTAATAAACCGTGGTTTCTGAAACCACGAGAGAACAAGTATCTAGTACGAGCACGGAGACCAAATGAGTGAGGCATTTTCTAATTATAATAATAAATTTGATAATTAATATCGACAATTCTCCTCTTTGGTTATCAAAAATACAAAATCAACCACTGATATAATAAAACAATAATAACAAATTTCTCTTTGGTGGTTGTTTGGTTGGTGATGCTGGTGATGTTGATCCTATTTTTTTGAACCAAAACTGAGATAGAAATTATAGAGAGGTTCCATAGTATATTTGAAAATAATGGTGTTGCTGGGGTTGATGTTGATATTGATATTTTTCTAAAAATAACCAAACATAGTTTTGTTTCAACAAGGTCCAAAATAACAATATGTATATTAAGTTTAATTTTTACTCTTTGTTTATTTGATTATCTGATGAATTGAAAAAAAATAATAATTCGTCTTTTTTTTTTTTTTTTTAAATTTTTTTATAAAAAAAAAAAATTTTTTTTTTTTTTTAGGAATTTTTAAATTTTTTGACCCCATTTGAG